>VZRW01011081.1:0-17907 GCA_013398125.1 Aegotheles bennettii
GGGCGGGCCCGGGGTACCGAGGGCATTGCCCGGCCCTGAGGAGCCGTGGGCCGGGGGAGGGCGGTGGCGGCCCCGCCCCTCGCAGCGACCATTCCAGCCATGGTTGGAGTCGCCGGGGCGGCCGGCGCTGCCCGAGCCGGTGCTGGCGGCGGTGCGGGGCAGAGGCGGTGCGGGGAGCCCTGGAGCCCCGCAGGGGGACTCCCCCTGCCCCAGGGGCTGTGGCTGAGGGGTCCGGGCGTTTCACTGCCATTGCTTTGCCCGCCACACGCGTGTGTCCTTCAGCAGCCCTGGGCTCTGCTCTGTGCTCACGACTCGAGCTCACAGTGAGCGCTGCTGTGAAACAAACGCGATGGCAAACCCAGCTGCTGGGTCCCTGCTCCTCCCCTCTGCCCGTGTGCGCTTCTCCTGGCGGCTGCAGGAGGCCATGGGCACCTTTGGCCTTCTGCAGGGCCATTCCCCTGTGCCCTCGCTGCTCTCTGACCACGAACAAGTCCCAGTCACGACGGAGCAGAGCAGCAGGGACAGTGCTGGGCTCCTCAGCTCCAGGAGGCTGAAGGGAGCCACGTGGAGTTCCTGAGCCTGACTCGACCTGTCCCAGCCACGTGCTTCCCTGTGCCAGCTCCAGCACGGCCTGGAGCCTGCGGGGAGCCGGAGAGCAGGAACCATCAGTGTTCAGGGAAAAGAACCCAGCAAGGAGTGTGTGCTGAGTTATTGCACCCAGCCAGCTCAGCAAAGGCTGGGCACAGTTATAGCACAGACAAAGCCCTGCAGGGGGCAAGGAGGGAAGCGAGGGACCCGCAGTGACCCTTTTGCTGTGCCTTCTCAGACCATTTTCTGTATATTTTATTTATTTTTATTTTTTTATGTGATGCAGAAAAGCTCTGTGACATTAAAGCCCAGAGACAGAAGTTTATAAAAGTTTCGTGTTAATTCAGTGGGGTCTTGGGAAGCCATTCAGGGAAAATGTAAGGATGGTTTTGGTCCTATTGAAAAAGCTACAGTTTTTTTGTATTCACAGGTGAGGGGAAGATTTCTAGTACTCAGCTGACCAAAGAGCCCTTGGAGATGTCAGCATGGCCTCATGTAGTTCCCGCAGCTTCTCATGAGGTGGTCATCAGGTATGACCCTTTACTGACAAGTTGTGATGTGTCCAGGGCTGTGCAGGTGGAGTAATCCGGGAGGTGACACTTCATGTCCCCAGCAGCAGCTTTTTCATTCCTTTTCTTAGTTCCACGTTTTGTAGATCAGAGGTGGTTTGGCGTTGTCTCACTTCCTCACTTGGATGGTGCTGTGAGAGAGGAGTAACAAGGGGTATCTGTAGTTTCATGTAGTGATTTGTTTGTCAGAGAAAATGTAGAATTTATAGTATTCCTTTAATAGCATTGAGCATTCGTAGGTGATTTGCTAGAGATTTAGGTGTATTGCAGGTTGCTGTGATAAAGGACATTCATAACATGCAAAGGTCTGAAGTCCTTTTTCTAGGCAAACTTGGCTACATGGTTATGGGTGTCATAGGATGTCATGTCTATGTCAGGGTCAAAGAATCATGGAATATCTTAAGCTAGAAGGGACCCATGGGATCATGGAGTCCAGATCCCTGCTCCTCACAGGGCTACATAAAATTGAACTGGGAGCATCGTCCAAATGCTCCTTGAGCTCTGAGGGGCTTGGTGCTGTGACCAGTTCCCTGGGGAGCCTGTTCACCCTCCCAGTGAAGAACTAATGCCCAATCTGAACTTCCCTTGACGTGGTTTCATTCCATTTCCACATCCTGGTGCTGGTCGCCAGAGAGAAAAGGGTTGTGAGCAGTGTTCCCCCGTGCCTGGCCCATGACCCGGGATGCCCTTGCTGCCAGGTTTGGAGCTGTGCACTGTCCCATCGACTGTGGGAGTTAATATAACCATCACTGAGTTCAGGTGTTGCTCCTGGGTGGTTTTGAATGAGAAATTCATTTCATCATCTGTATTAGCAGCTGATGAGCACAAAAAGGGAGACTTCAACATCAGCAGCAATGTCGGGGTAGGCAGGTGGACTGCTGTGGTGAAACCCTGTGCTCTCAGCTCACACTCCAGTAACACACAGACTGCTACTGAAACTGCCTGCGTAAGGGGAGCACAGAACATGGCAGGAAAATGTGCAGGCTGAGCTGACACAGGGGGCTTGATCAAATCTGAAATGGGGCCAGCCCGAACGCCTCCTGCCTCAGGTGTCTGCTGGGAAAGTCCTGGCTTGGTGCAGTCAAGGGAAAGAAGTAGATGAGGCTTACTGAGCTGTGGCTTTGTATTGGAGTTTTGTACCTCCTGGCCCAGTGCAGGCAGTGAGGATACTGGTTGTCACCCTGTGCTGGTGTGGGAAAAGCTGTTTGGGCCAGATGTCTGCCCCACGGGTCGGTGATTCTGGAGAGCCCTGGTTCTGGCTGTGCACACGGATAAGCCTCTTTCCTCACGCTCTCTGGCAGTCTGATGATACAGAAAGAAGCTGCAGTAAGATGCTGGTCATCTTGCCTCCTGCCAGTCTTCACTTGGGTGGCCAGAGTCATTCATGCTTAAGGAGGAAAATCCAAATCACATTTCTGCTGTGAGAAGTTTGCCAGTGGTACTGAAATACCTCAGTGGCTGTAGCTTTGGGGGAATCTTCTCATGCAGGAGGAATGCATGCGAGCTGCTTGTTGGCTCAGGTATGTGGTGATTTTCATTTCGAAAGCAGAATGCAAATTTCTGGATCTGGACAACGTGTGTCCTCAATACAAAACTCTCCTGAGGGTCTTGCTAACCTGTCCTGAAGCTGGTGACTGCTAGAGAGAAGGTAACGCTGGGTGGACACAGAATTTACAGATAATGGGATATTAAGAGTAGAAGATACCTGTGTGCTTTTCTTCAAGCACATCCTGGGCTGCAGGGGATGAGTTCTGCATGTCACTGCTCTGATGTTCCTTTGTGTCAGTTTGTAGCAATAATAACTTAACTTACAATGAAACAACTGCAAAATAGTGCAATGAAATCTTTCTTGTGCTATTTTAACTTGGAATTCAGTCTGAAAATGTTTCAAGTGGGTCAGGCCAGTAAGAAAAGTCAAAAATAAATGTATTTTCTGTGGTTGTGTGAGGGAAGGTGTGTACACATATGTGGGAGAAAAATGTCAGGTTTTTGGAAGGTCTGCCTGGGACAGAAAAAAAGAACAGGCTGCAAAAGGAAAGGCCATGATGGACTGTTTGAAGTGAGTTATTTTGAGTTAGAGCCGTGCTGTTCAGTGGTATTAGTTGTCCAAATGCCAAACCAGGGATTATGATAAAGGTGGGTTTTTTCCTCAAAGTCCTGTGTCATCACATCTGAACCGCAGGGAGCATCCCGTTCCCCTGTAGCAGAGGGGAGCTTGAGGCTGTAAAAGCAGTGTGTTGGAAGCTGTAGTGCAAATGGGTGACCTCAAAAGTACTATTTTGGAGCTTGCTCCACAAACAGGCCAATCTTAACATTGATTCCGTTCAGCGTGGTGGTTCTGGGTGTCTGCAGTTAGTTGTAGCCATTGCTGGGAGCTGTTTCTCAGGTGGATGTGTAACACCAGAAGATTTGATGGCCGAATTTTTTCCTTAATTAAATATTCTGCTTGTTTCAAGAGTAACAAAGTAAATGAGCCCTTTTTTGACAAGGTTTGGTGGCCTGTTTGACTGCAGTAACAGCCTGAGCTGCCTCCTGCTGTGGGAGTTGTGGTAGAGGAGACCTGAATGAGGCAGATGAGGGGCTGGCGAGCCCTCACCGCCTCCTCTCACTGCCTCTCCCTCCACAGCTCCATTGAGTCGCTTCAATCTTCAGTAGCCTCCAGACTTTTATTCTTGGGCCAGGTTTGTGGCTGATGGGCACAAAGCCTCTTATGGGGAAGGACAAGAGGTGGACAACAGAGATGAAGATTCAGATGTTTGGTTTCTTTAGGCGATGGGGTGAGGAAAAGCCCTGTTCTTGCAGCAGCTTCCAGCTGCCTGCCTGTTGGAGCATTTGCCTGTGTCCGGGCTGTGAAGTCTGGAGGGGTATGGGGGGAAGCATGGAGAAGTTTATCCATTTGGAGTGTAGAGGTCCACCTGAAATTCCTGATTCCAGTTTTAAGGGAGAAGCCACGCTGGAGGGAGGGAAGGCAAGGTGGTGTGGCGAGATGGAAGGGAGTGCACACTGCAGCAGTGGCCCTGTGAGTTCCCCTGTGAAGCAGCATGCTGTACTCCTCACCACTGCTGTCTCCAGTTGGTGTTCTGAGCTTGCTGGGGTTGTGTGAGTGATTGTGTTTTCATCCTCTGGAAGAGAAACTATGGCCTATGAGGTGGTGAAACTGGCTCAAGGAGGCTTCAGGGAAATTGGAGTCAAATAATTTGACACGTATTTGATTAAAAAAGCTGGAGAAAGTGCTTATTTTGGGAATATGCTTTATTAGGATGGCCTGTTGTCTTTCCTGAACTTCTGTCGTGATTATAGTGAGATTATCATCTCACTGACTTCCTTTAAGAATGTTTCAGAAACTTTGTTTTTGACACAAACAGAAGCCACCTTGAAACACTAATGGTTTGGAATTATCCAACTTACACATCATTGCTGTTACCTTTACGAGGCAAAACTAGATCTGTGTCTGAGATCTTGCAAATCCTTACCTCCTGTTCCTCCACTCCAAGAATTACTGTGTGACAATTTAATTTGCTTTTCAGGAAAACGAGATCAAGTTACTGACTGCAGAAATCGAGCGTCTGAAGAACTTTGGATGCTTGGGAGTCTCCCCAAGTTTGGAAGGGTTGCGAGACGAAAACGCAAAACTCAAGTATCGGTTAAATTTCCTTCGAAAGGTAAGGGGATAAAGAAATAATGCTGTAGCATGGGCTTTTTGTTCTCATTAAGGCAAGCTAAATCAGTGATGTCAGTTTGTTACAGCCAGTGATGTGTGACGGCGTGGTCACACTGCATTCTGACACCCTAATTGTTAGTGGCACATCAGATATTTCTTTGTTCCTTAAACAGAAACCTCCTTTATGAAAAATGTCAGTAGGTTAATAAGCCCACACCATCGAGTCCTGGCTGGTCATGCAGGGGGCTCATGCTGAGGTCTCTGCTGGGATTGCTGACAAAGGTGTGAGAAGTGATGCAGCCCCGCGTTCGGGGGAAATGTTGGTGCCGGGAGGTTCAAAGGGAGAAGCAGCTCTGGAATCACATGATTCTTATGTTGTGTATGTTGCTCCTGTGCCTAGAGGTGCCAGCCAAATCTGCCAGCCATGCTTTGCCAAGGAAAGAAGTGGGATGTAGCAGCTCCTCAGATGCTGTGAATTTAGCCTTCCGGATTTTGTTTTTTCAGAGCCTTCAAGAGGAAAGAAGTAAAACAGCAAAAAGCATGATTAATATCAACAGCTGTCTTCAGGAGATCTTTGGAGCTGCTATTCAGGCTGCCTACCCAGATTTAGAAAACCCTCCATTAGTGGTGACGCCAAGTCAGCAGCCCAAATTTGGAGATTACCAGTGCAACAGCGCCATGGGCATAACGCAGGTAAATGTGAATGGTCTCACAAAGGGCAGAGTGAGTGGTGATGTCTGTTGGAAGCCAAGTGATGGACAGCACAGTGAGAGTTGCAACACTGAACCTGTTTCAGGCTTGTTGCGGGCTTCTGGCCTGAGTATCTCATGGCATTTTAGGGGAAGCGTTGGTCTTCACAGGGTAGGCCTTTAAACCCCCGTTTAGCTGACTGGTATGAGAGAGTTCCTGCTCAGTTTGTGGGCTCTAAATCAAATCAGGATTTAAGTGCTGCATTGATTTATTAATGATGTGCAATTAACTACCAATTAGTGAGCGATGTGTTTGGAACTAATATCAGCAAAGCAATAAATCACAATTCTGGACATTTACAAAATGTTGATAAATATCCACAAATCTCTAAATGCTCTTCCATAATGCCAGGAAAGTATGATGTCCCCACGCCCGTTTGCGCAGTTCTGTGCACACATCTCCCCCTTCCCACAGGGCCTGGATGTTTGCCTCTAAAGTCTCTTGTTCATTCCCTGGTTACAGCTGAATTTGGCCAATTGTTGTTGTGTTCCTTCAAGCATTTTCAGTTTTGTGACAGGTGGTTTTCACGCGGATTGGAGTGCACTGTTCCACACACTTTTTGTGCTTGGGTTCCTGTTTTATTGGCTGTTGTTATCCAAGCATTTGCTGAGGGGAGGCTGTGTGGGCATCCCCACGTCTGTGGTTGGTGGCATCTACATTTTCTTTTGACCGAGCAAAGGAAGCATGCGGTTTTTTGTTATGGTGTTCTGTTCTTGGAGGTTTTTAGGCAACTGGAAGAATGATTCCACTTTACAGCACACGTATCAAGTGTGTGCAAAAGAAGAGGTGGGTTTTTCAGCCTGGCTAGTATCAACAGTTACTTTGAAAATTATGGCATTGCTGCTTCCTGGAAGATACTTGCCCAAAGAGGACCCAAACAGAGTAAGAGACACTTTTCCTCAGTGGGCTGGGACTGTACTGCAGTAAAACCAGGAGCTGAGGGAGACAGAAGGTGATGAATTTTACCTTAGGTGCTGAAGTGCCCAGACTTTCAGTGAATTGATGCCTTTGAGTGAAGAGGCAGAGTCTTTGTAACTACAGATCTTTTATTTTGTAATCTCAACAGAAGCAAAATTATTTTTTTAAGTGTTCTGTTGTCAGCTCACCTTTATTAATCTGTTAGACTGATAATCTTGACATGGCACTTGCACCAACGCACATGGGATTCTCCTGTCCCAGGCCATCACCTGCAGCTGCTGTGTCTGTGGTCCTGCCCTGGTGAGTGACTCCCAGCAGCACCAGTACGTGCTGGCCAGCAGGCTCTGGGGCTGGAGTGCCAAGGCGGAAGCAGCCCTCACAAATACGTGCTGCCTTCCCTGGGTCTCGTTAGCACAGTGTGACTGGGCTCCAGCCAGAGGAGCACTCTGGGTGACTGCACTGACACGGGCTTTCAGAGCTTGGCCATTTTTCTGACCGCTGCTTTACCCCAATTAAGTCGCAGTCGGGATTCTCCAGCAGTCCTGGCTTCTCAGTGTCGACGTTGTTTGCATAACTCCGTGTCTGAACAGACCCCTTCAGTCCAGGGTTTTGAGTTCCAGACTGTCAGCTGTACTGGTGAATAAGGCTTCCGAGTGCTGTGCTTGGCTGTAGCATTTGTTCCCTGGGAAGGCATTCCTATAAGCTGGGCCTGAGCTTGGCAGCGCTCACACATACAGCACACCGAGCGTGACAGCAGAGCAGAGCCAGGGATGCCATGCAGACATTCCCCTCTGAGAGCAGCAGGATATGTGCTTTGTATCAGCCTGAGTTCTAGGGACTGGACTGTGATGCACATCTCCCCGTAGAGCCCTGCAGCCCCAGGGTGTCCCCTGTGCAGTGCTGGACACTGGTCACCATGACTGCCAGGGGCAGTGCCCTGACTCAGGCAGCCCTGGTACGTGCCAGGCTGCAATCCCTGCCTGCTCACCCATGTGGAAACAGCCTGCACAAACCCCCATTGTTCTCCTGGGAGCTTGTTAGCATATTAATGCCTGGGGTTTGAGCCAGGGGCTCTGCTTGTTCCTTAGAGTAATAGGAGTATGGTGATTGTTCCTGGATTGATTCAGATAACACGCCTGTAATCTGGTATAACATGCCCATAATCTGGTTTTGCATTTACTTTTCCCTGTAGTTTGCACTCTGAGTAGCATTAAAGGCTACAGCGGTTTTCCTTTCTTGCCAATTCTAAGCCTTTACCATCTTGTAAGGATCCTGTTACCAACTGTATGACAGGTTAAACAGGAAGCTGAAACTTAAGTAGAAGTGGCATTTTGCAGCAGACTGCAGGTTAGCAAATGCAAGCAGTAATGAGTGTGAATTCTGGACTGACAGAGGGATACGTGGTGCTCTGTGTGGCCTCGATGGGAGTGAGGTGATGGGTTATTATCAAACACATCACAGCAAGAATGAAAAATCATGTACTGAGGAACAAATAGTTGTGGTAATTTTGTACAGTGTGAATGCAGTGTTTTGCAAGGGACATTTGCAAATAGCTATGTGTGAACATGCTTTGGGAATGGACAGAGAGTCATGGAGTTGGACTAGGCAATCTCTGAAGGTCCCTTCAAACCCGAACCGTTCTGACTCTTGCATTGTATGTAAACTTGCATCATGTTATTCGAGTTCCTCACAGTGGGCCATTTATGCCTGGAGGGAAAAGGAGAGCTACTTTGCCAGCAGTTTTTCTGGTGCTCTTTGAAGAAAATCGGGCAATATTAGGAGTATCTTTAGTTGGATAGGTTGTTGGATTTTATTTATTTATTCATTTAGTTATTTATTAAAAGGTTGAGTCTAAGGTAGGACCGAAGGCAGTTTGCTTTGGTTGCTTTTAATCATAAATCAGCAGACTTGCTCTGAAACCACACTCAGCATCTACTGTGGGCACAGTTCAAAACTTCAAATACAAATGCTGGCCGAGCTGAGGGTGCCAGTGAGACTGATGAATAGGGGTTTGCAGCAATGTGTAGCACTGTGCCAGCTATGTTGGTTTTTAAAGAGTTTGTTGCTTTTACTAGCTTAGAGAAATACAAATTTGCCAAACCACTTAGCAGGTTTTGAAAAACAGCCTGGAAGATTTTCTCCTGACATACATAGGGACTACACTTCAATCACCCTTAGAAAGGACTGAAGGTGTTGGGCCTAACTAGACTGGTGCTGTGTGGAAAGAGCTGATGTAATCTGTGAAGTTTGCTAGAGATGGTTTTTCTTTGTGCGTGGCTCTGTGTTATGAAGCTAAAGGATCGTGAGGATCTTTCAGTGCTGCAGTATCTATGCTTTCTGTTTCACTCTGCAGAATGTTTTGAATGATTGAATTTTATTTGATCTTTTTGTTGTTGTGTTTCAGATACTGCTCAAAACCAAGGAGCAGAAGGTTAGTCCGAGAGAAATCGCTGAGAAAATATCGAAAAATATCCCTGCCAATGACTGCATTGAGAAGGTTGAAATTGCTGGTCCTGGTAAGATGGTTTCATGTTACACACTTTGTGTGTTTTAAAGTTGATAGTGAGATTGTACTGGATGGTGATCAGGGAAGCTTTGTTGAGTTCAGCTACTTTGTGATTTAAAACTGCAGTTATGGGGTGAATTAGCTTACTGTGTCTTGGTCAGCTTTGTAGCTCTCAGACCTCTGTTAGAATTGGCAGGTGCAATCCTGAGCCCTTTCATTAGCGATTTTTTCACTGATCCTTAGGGGACCAGCTTTTCCCTTTCGAATATTGGTGATGGGTATCAGGCCACAATCATGAATGCACAGCAAAAATCGATATGCCCTTCATGCTGTTGCTTGCATGGTGAGGAGGTCTTGTCCTCTCAGCACTGAGATACTGGAGTAGCAAGGAGGTTATTAAGTGTTGCATCTTTTTTGTCCCTGTGACCCAAGAAGAAATACAAGGGCTTATATTCCTTAGGGCTGCAGCATAAACACAAAAATCACGTGGCACAGCCCTTCGAGTGCTTGGGCTGAAGCTCGTTCATTAGCTCTGTGAAGCAGAAGTAAAGCAGTGTTTTTCCACAAGCATGGATTATCCTAGGTGTAACTATGTTTTGGGATATTAATTTAAGGAAAGAAGACAAAGCAGGATTTGGTTTTGCATTCTGCAAACCCTGGCAAGGTTATTTTATTTTCTCATGAGCCTTTTTTTATAGCTCCACATTTGAGTGACAGTGTGTAACAGGGAGTTACATCAGTGGGCTAGCTCGCAGCACCTAACTCCTACAGCAAAGGCTACAGTGGTGTGAAACAGACTCTTGTCATTTGGGAACAGAAATTGTCTTCTAGTGACAGCTTTGTTGTCTTGTTGCTGAAATTTTTTTTTGTTTCGTCAAGCTAACTTCATGTGCTCTTGTCCTTGATGTGAGGGGACAGAAATCCAAGGGGAAGGAAGCAGAAAGTGCTTTGAGGCACTTCTGCAGCCCCAGCACTCATTGCTGGTGTTCTCCTCTGAAGGTTTTATCAATGTCCACTTGAGAAAGGATTTTGTATCGAAGCAGCTGAGCAGTTTATTGACGAATGGAGTTCAACCACCAGCTGTTGGCAAAAGGAAAAAGGTACGGTGGTGAGCGCACGGGCATCCTGGTCTCACACAGATGGAACACACCCAACTGCAGGTAGCTGTGAAATTCCCCCCGAAGCCATTTGGTGAGCAGATGTCCATGTCACCTGGTGGTTACAGCGGAGTAAATGGGATGTAACTTAGGGACTGGGGGACACAGGATGGGCCTCATGTACCTGGTGTGGTCTCTGGTGGGTGAGGGCCAGGACTCCTCAGGGATGGCATGTTGTGACAGTGACAGCCTGGGAGTGATTCCTGACCTGCTGCTGGGTGGGTGCAGCAGAGCGCTGGGCTGGGGGCCTGCTCTGGTGTCCCTCGCTGGGCCTTTGCTGCTCAGCAAAGGGTGTGTGGGTCAGTCCCCCTGCTCTCCCCCCGCAACAAAACCCCGATTAAACACACCAGCTGTGGTAATGACTGCTGCCCTTTATTCATGTTTTCCTTTGGTCCTGTGTCTAAGGTGGTGGTGGATTTTTCATCCCCTAACATTGCCAAGGAGATGCACGTTGGCCACCTGCGCTCTACCATCATCGGGGAAAGTATGTGCCGCCTGTTCGAATTTGCAGGCTACGATGTTTTGAGGTGAGAGTTGGCTCTTGGGTGGGGTCAGCTTGTTTAAATTTATGCAATACTGATCTCAATGCTTTGGTCTGTATTGGTCTTTTTTTATAAGCACATAACAAATAATCCTTTATGTGTAGTAAGATACTAACCTGAGCAAGCGTAGGGTTAGGAATCAAGATGGACAGCAGCTTCATTGCAGGGAAACTGGGGGGGCTTGCCTGGTTTTGATTTTTGGTATTATGTGTGTTTCTTCTTTTAGAATATATATATATATATAAAATGCATGTATTTTAAAGCCTGCGTTTGAAAAATCTTTATTATTGTGCTTTTTGATTGCTTCGAGGTTAAACCATTTAGGAGATTGGGGCACCCAGTTTGGAATGCTCATTGCTCACCTCCAAGACAAATTTCCAGACTACTTAACTGTTTCTCCTCCCATTGGGGATCTCCAAGCTTTCTACAAGGTACTTGTAGCGAATGAGCGTGGTGTTTATATCGATATCTGAAAAGCAGGCTGAGGAGCTTTACAAATTGCAGCATAGTTTTGGAGAAACAGAAGAATTGAATCACTGTTAATAGATTATTGCAGAAGCCTGCCACTGGGTAATGAATTGCAGTACCAGGGACTGAGTTATCGGCGTGGTGCATGCTTAAAGGACGTTGTAAGCGTGCTGCCTCTCTGCCTTAAAAGAGAGCCTGTTACGTGTGTTAGCTTGTTTCAGGCGAGAAGGAGGTGCTTTTTCATGTAGTGTGTTTTACTGTAGGAATCCAAGAGGAGGTTTGACACAGAGGAGGAATTTAAGAAACGTGCCTACCAATGTGTGGTGCTGCTGCAGAGCAAAAACCGAGACTTCATTAAAGCGTGGGAGCTGATCTGCGACGTGTCGCGGAAAGGTGACTGTCAGATTCAGAAACATGTCTCAGCAGCAGTGTGGCTTTCCTCACCTTTATGTCTGAGCCCATCCTCTAGTTCTCTTTTGAAAATCACTGCCACACTGCTATGAGAAGCTTAAAACAAAAAGCTGATAGAACCAAAGTACTGGGCTGTCTGTGGAAGCTTTCAGCTGAATCTTTCGTCTTCTGAGTCCTGGTCTGATGGCTTTGCCAAGAGATGGAAAATGCCTTTAGGGACTTGCTGTGCCCATTGGTGAACACCTGCCACTAATTCCCACTGTGTGCATTTAATGGAAGTATTTTGTTCTGTTTCCCTCCTCAAGAGTTCCAGAAAATCTACAACTGCTTGGACATTACGGTCATAGAGAGAGGGGAATCGTTCTACCACGAGATGATGAAAGACATCGTGAAAGAATTTGAAGATAAAGGTGAGGCTTTGGTCTCAGAGTCAAGAAGTTCTGCAGCTGTCAGGATGAGTGAGGTAACCTCGCTCCTCTTCAGAGAGGCTTAGGATCGATGTTTTTGAAGTTGCATCTTGCCCACTCTTGCTCTTTTTCTCAGCCACATTTCCTGAGTGGATCTCTTGTGGAATCTCTTGAGTGGATCTCTTTCCTCCCCGAGAAGCATTAGCAGAATTGATTCTTGTATGTTTTGTTACAGAAAGCCTGAATCTCTCTTGCTGATACCAAAAGCATTTTGTCTGTCATATTTGTAGGCAATAGCATGAGGTACTGCTGGGTTTTATTGTATCCTTAGTAAATAGTTCAAGAGACTACCTGACAGACTTCCCAGTGTTAGCATTGTGCCTATATGGGAACTTCAGGAAATCTCCGTGAAGACAGTGGCATTTTTGGATCGTGTTGACTTTGAGACTGACATGAAGCCAGATAGAGCATAACAAGTACTCTGGTTTTATATTTCGTGTCTGGATTTGGCAGTTGTCAAATCTCACCATTTGAAGTGCTCTGACTAGCTTTATCTCTGAAGGGCTTTGTGCTGTGTCCTCATTGCATCTCCCTATAGTGTCTGTTGCCTTTTAATGCCATACCTTGTGACTCTGCTTTTCTGGCTATAAAGGTGGATCTGGATGCCAGTGACAGGAGTTTTTAAATCCAATTAGGTCTTCTCTGGTAGGGCCAGATCTGTACAGATTGCTTCCTTGTGTGTAGTGTGAGTTCTGCAAGTGCAGGGTGCAATGTGACTTGGTTGGTGAGGGAGTTTTCATTTAGTTTTTTTTCATATTTTGAGCTGTTAATTGTTTGATAATGTGGGTGCAGGGCCTTTCCTTTCTGTTAGAATCCAGGAAAGCAAGTGTGTCTGCTTGTGCTGGCCCACAAACCTCCCCATTCGATACAACACAGAATGTTTTCCATTGCTTTTTAAGGCTTTGTCCAGGTGGATGATGGCCGGAAGATCGTGTTTGTCCCAGGTTTCCCTGTCCCGTTGACAATCATGAAGTCGGACGGAGGCTACACATACGACACATCTGACTTAGCTGCTCTTAAACACAGGCTGTGTGAAGAGAAGGCTGATATCCTTATTTATGTTGTTGACAGTGGCCAGGTGAGTATGCAAGCCTCTGCTGGCACAGATCATCAGATGGTGTGGTAAATGACAGATGCAGCAGGCATATCATTCTTACGCTGTAGAGTTTTCAATGTGGTGTATTTATTTACTTATCTTTGTAACTGTGAATCTCATTTGGTGGCTGGCTATCTCCATTAAGAGCCCCTAGAACTGATTGACTGGGGAGAGACCCAGTTACCCCTGGAAGCTCTCAGTAGATCTGGAATGAGATTGGTACTGCTGTACTTGGGTCTTTCCTGACCTGAGGAAATGCAAGGCTGTCAGTTCTGTATCTGAGCAGTGATGGGAATTTGCTGGATGCTGCTTCTGTAAGCCAGGAAAACTCTTTGAAAGGTGGAATTTTTCTGTGGAGCTAGAAACATTTTAAGTCTCATTGTGAAGGAGCTAAAGCTGGGAAGAAAACTGTACCTGGAGGAGTGGGTTGAGAACTGGTTGTTGATATTTGTTCCTTGCAGTCGGTGCATTTACAAACAGTGTTTGCAGCTGGGCAGATGATTGGCTGGTATGATCCCAAAGTAACCAGAGTGGCTCACGCTGCCTTCGGAGTGGTGCTGGGCGAAGACAAGTAAGTGTTTGGATTTAGTTTTTCCTGTGTGTGCTCTGAAGGGGATATTTGAGTGAATGCAGAAGACTTTCTCTGTTTATTGACAAGTGTGTGTGTGGCACATCAGAAACAGCTCTGCATCCATGCTGTCATTCATAACTTGTTATTTTGTTGTGTGTCATGGTCCTTGATCCGCACAGTCATTGGTGCTGTGGTCAGGTTCCCTCTTGGTCCTGGCTTCTGCTGCCTGGCTTTTGGGGAGAGGCACTGGGAACCACTGAGTGAGTACTGGGAGATGGCAGTGGTAAAGGCCATGGTTAGAATTGTTGTCTGCCTGCCTCACGGTGGATGAAGTGAACATTGGGAAAAGAAAGAACGTCCGTGTTCTGGTCTGTAAGCTAGGCCCTTGTGCTCCAGTGTTGGTCTTGTGTCTCTCTCTCTGCAGGTGTGACTAAACCAGTGAGCTCTGGCAGTCAGGTGCCCCTGCAGACTGGGTGGTTTTGCTTTAGCTTTGTTATAAAAGTAAAGGTGACTTGCTGGGCTGGGCAGGGGTCTGGCACTGGAATTATGACCTGCCTAATGGCTGAACTGGGATGGTTCTGACTGTTGGAGCCTTCCTGATCACCCCTCCCGGCCAACCCACGGGTGTTCTCTGAGCTGTTTTGTGGGAGTGTTTTGCCTCTATGCAGGTGATCATTTTGGCTCTGTTTTCAGGAAGAAGTTCAAAACTCGTTCGGGGGATACAGTGCGTCTTATAGATCTGCTGGAAGAAGGGCTGAAACGAGCTATGGACAAGCTGAAAGACAAGGAACGAGACAAGGTACTTGTGACAAATTTCTTATTTTTCTTGAGAACTTTCCAGATTCGTTCACAGACTTAGTTTTGTGCATTCTGGATGTGAGTAGAGAATATCGACACTGCCAGAACACCCGGAAGATGTCGTGGGGTATATACACAATCAGTGTGATTATTTCAGGCAAGATGCTGTCATAGGGGAAGAAAAGCATTCCTGAGTACACAGCAGTGAGCAAATGGGAGCTGCAGGCAGCACACTGGCCTCTGGCTGGTACTACAGAGCTTTTTTAGGATGTCAGAAGAGAACTCGACCTTCCAGGTACCGTCGGGTCTCACTGGTGTGACTCCCTCCGGCTGCACAAGGTGGTGGCAAATACAAAGTTGCAGCCTTGTCCTGCTGGGCTAGCAGTGACTGCTGGTGGTGGTCAGGTGGGCATCTGCCAGGGGCTTTGGCATCAGGCTTCACCCGTTCCTTTGGAGGCTGTGGCTGAGTTTGCTGGGAGCCCTCTGCTTAATGAGATCACTTGTCTGTCTTGGATCCTGATGGCCTGGAGAGAAACAGACAGTGTGGGACATGGCATGGAATAGAAGGACCAAACTGTCCAAGTGCTGTCTGAGGCAGTGGAATTGGGAAATGCAGCTCCTTGGTGCTGTGCAGTGTAGGGTGAAAGTGAAAGGTCCCTTTTTAAACAGGAACATAAGGAAACTCAGAAAAAAACCACACCAGCTTGAAAATCTCCCAAGGGCTGACATGAGAGTCAGACACCGAGTGCTGACAGGGTGCTGTTCCACCACAGAGGGGCTTTGTGAGTGCTAGGACTGCCCAAAATGCTCTGTAAGGGTGGGAGGGCTGAGTGCTTGTTGTGTATGTGCAGTTTGGAAGAAGCAGGAGCACAGTATGAGCGTCAGCCCTGTCTGGCATCGTGGGGCATGGACGTCCTGCCAGCCTTCAGGAGTAGAGGGAGTCAGCCTTAACCCAGGCAGGGCTGCAGTGGCATTTGATTGCAGAAGTGAGGGTTGATATGGGGTGTCTGGAGGGGAGAAGTGGGTGTGAGCCTTTGAGTATCAGGTGGGTAAAAGCTGCTCAGCAGCCTGGGCTTTCCTCCTGAGCCGTGCTGAGTGGCCAAGGCTATTGTGTTGTGGTTTGTGATGCCAGCATATCATTCTTCCTCATGGTTGGCCATGCTCTGAAATTGCAACAGGTCCTCACAGCAGAAGAGCTGAAAGCTGCCCAGACCTCCGTCGCTTTTGGGTGTATTAAATACGCAGATCTCTCCCACAACAGACTCAACGATTACGTGTTCTCCTTTGACAAGATGCTGGATGACCGAGGGAACACAGCTGCCTATTTGCTCTATGCCTTCACACGGATCAGGTAGCTGGGACCCGCTTGGGGTTGGGCTCTGGTGCTCTCTGCATCTTTATGGCAAGGGAGGTGTGGGGAAAGGGGTGACTGAGGAGCATCTCAGCTGGTAAGAGAAGGCAGCTACAGTGCTACGTGCCATAGGCAGGATGTTATGTCATTGGAAATGGTGTCCTCTGCTGTCTGAAACAGGGCTCCTCTGTGGCACGCAGCCCGGGCTTTCAGCTAGCAGGGAGGGAACTGTGGGAGTTTCTGGTAATCCCATGAGAGGTTGTAAGTGGTTGGAGAGGGGTGAGCCACTGTTCCAGCAGCTGCTCACCTCAGGTGTTGCCATACCCCACACAGTTTTTCTGGCACCCTGAGCCCTGCTTTGCTTGGCCACACCAGCTCTCCTTGCTGCCACCTGTGCCCAGAGCACATCCCTCCCCGTTCCTCCGCCGTGCCCTGTGGGATCACTCCGAGGGCAGTGCCTCCCTGTGTGTTCCCGGGGCTGACTGCCCTCTTCTGGCCTGGTAACCCAGGACCAGGCAAGCGAGGAGGTTGGTGGGTGGCCTGTGCTAGCCCTGAGACAGGGCAGACGTGACCAACTGCACGCGGGCCCTGGGGCAGGGTGAGCAGAGGGACCCTCGCCAGCAGCCGGTGCTTTGGGTCATTTCAGGGCTATTGCTCGCCTGGCCAATATCGATGAGCAGATGCTACGGAAGGCAGCCAGGGAGGAGGTGCTCATCCTTGACCATGAGAAGGAGTGGAAACTAGGCAAGTGCATCCTGAGGTTCCCTGAGATCTTGCAGAAGATCCTGGAGGACTTGTTACTGCACACACTGTGTGACTACCTTTATGAGCTCGCCACCACCTTCACCGAGTTCTACGACAACTGCTACTGCATTGAGAAGGACAGGCAGAGTGGTGAGTGAGTGTTGGCCTGGGGGTGCTGTGTGTGCCTGTGCCACGGTACAGGCAATCTGCAGGGGGTTTCCCTGTGCTGGGAAGGCCGTTGTCACACTACTTGCTGCTGCAGAACAAGTGTTGTCCATGTGGGAGGACCGAAGGTGGCTGGCACAGCCTGTGTCATCATCTGCCTTTGAAGCAGGAGGGTTGAGTAGAGAGTTGTGAGCAACCAGGCACCTGGACACACGAGGGCTGGTTACTCTGCCTGGCGTGGGGAGAAGGGGAGGGGGCTCCCGGGCCAGGTTGTGGGTGGGTTGGGGATCCCCTGGGGAAGGCGGCGTTCGGTGTTCTGAGCAGCTGCTCCAGCTCCTCCATTGGTGTTTTGCAGGCCAGATCGTGAAGGTGAACATGTGGAGGCTGCTGCTGTGCGAAGCCACTGCCACCGTCATGGCCAAAGGATTCGACATCCTGGGGATCAAGCCTGTGCAGAGGATGTAGCTGTTCCCTGTGGGATGACAATAAAGGGACTAAACAGCTGGAGGTGTCTGTGTCTGTCGGGGTGGAGTTGTGGTAAGGGACGATCCTCTAGGGCAGCAGCACCCCCTTAGGAGACAAATGAAGGAAGAAAAGAAAGGCAAGGAGAAAGGAAGAAAGGGGGGAGTGGGGGAGCAGGTGAGGAAGGAAAGTAAGAAAAGGAGAGAACAGGAGAGAACTGGCTTCAGAAGCTGCAGGTACAGAGGCAGACAAAAGGGGCCATGGGCACAGCTCACACAATTCTCTGTGCAGGAACCAAACCCCACAGGCCCATGCCCAGGGCTGCTCTGCTTCAGTCTGCAGAGTTTAAGGATCAAGAACTCAGAACACCCAAGAGCACCTCCAGGAAAGCCTCCAACTCCAGTATAGTCACCCACACTCCCAGAGCCAACCTTACTCTGGTGACTCCCACCATCCTCTTTACCTTATTTTCCAGGTGCAAGCAGATCACCCAGCTTTAGATGTCATCTCTGGCATCCCTCAGCAGAGCACAGAGCTCTCAGGGGAGCCAAGCAGCCTCAGCCCAGCCCAGCAGTGTGAGGCCCTGGTGCTCCGATGCTTGTCTCATGGCAGTTGTTAGTGAGCTGATCAAGGCAGCAGTCAGGTACCTGCAAAACAGATTGGACATCACACTCCAGGACTGA
>VZRW01011085.1:1144-14066 GCA_013398125.1 Aegotheles bennettii
GAGCCGGAGCTTAATCAGGAGCAGGGGCAGTGCCCAAGGTCAGCGGTGGTGTCCGTCCCCCCCCGCGTGTCCCAGCGAGCAGACGGAGCCTCCTGGCTGCCCTGATAGGAGTTTTATTAGAGAATTGTCATGGCACTGCAGGAGGCAGAGAGGCCTCGGAGCCCTAAAACCCAGCCTGAAAAATAGACATCTCCTGGGGCCCCGCGCGGCGCCCGGGCCCGGTCAGTACGAAAATAGATGTTGCTAAATGGAAAATATACAGTTAGGGGGATGGGGAGCTCTAGGGCCCCGGGGGGGGGAGCTAAGGGTGTGGGAAAGAGCAGGAGGGACAAGGGGGTGTAAAAAAAAAACCACAAGGCAAAGTTGGGGTGCGCTCGCTCGGCCCCGTTAGGAGATGGCCTTGGCTTCGGGCAGGAACGCTTCCCAGTACTTCACCAGCTGCAGAGGAGAGGGGAGTCAGGGGCTGGGCACCCCCCCCAGAGCACCTCCAGGGGGGTTCTGGAGCCCCCCCAGCCCCCCCGAGCTCCTCACCTGCTGCTGAGAGGTCAGTAATGTCTCCAGGTACTTGGTGACGTGGTTTCTGAAGTCCTTGGATTTCTCTTTCTGCAAGAGACGGGCGCGGGGATGAGAAAAAACCCCACCAACCCAGCAACCCCCCGGCTCTTGGGAGAGGGAAGAGAAACCAGCAGGATTTTCCTGTTCCTCCTGGGGCCCCACAGAGCCCAGCACAAGAGCTGCTGAGGAGGCCTGATGGCCCCAAGGGTCTTTGCCCACCAGTTTGAAGACCACGCTTCTCCAGCAGAAGCCCCCAGGAGCCACCACAGATCCACAAACGCTGTTTGGGTGCCGAGGTGACCCCTGGCCAGCACTCCCAGCTCAGGGACATTGAGGTGGAGGGCTGGACACCACGGGCCAGGCCCCACGTACCTCAAACCGTGTCACCTCCTTGCGGATGACGGCAGAGATGCGCTCGAAGTCCCGCTCGTACTGCGTCACGCGCGACTCCCACTGCGGAGACAGGAGGAGCAATGGGTCCCAGGACCAGGGGAGGTCCCTTCTCCAAAGGAGCAGAGCAGAGACCCCTGGTGCTCCTCGTTCCCTACCTCCGAGATCTCCTCCTTGGCCTGCTGCAGCTTGTCGGGCTTGTTGGCCCACAGCAGCCTGGCCTCCACCTCCCTCTTCTTCTGCAGCATGGTCTGGGCGTCCTGCCACCGCTGCCAGGTCTTCATGCGCTGGTCAAAGGCTCCCTGGAAGGCAGGAGCAGAGGCTGAGCTTTGCTGCCACGCCAGGAGGAGCCGTGAGGAGCTCTGCTGACAGTGACAACCACGCCTTGGGCAAAGGGGACATCAGCTCATGACAGAGCTGCTGCTTCAGGGAGGTCCTGGACCCATCTCAGTGTAACCAAAGTTGAACCAGAACTTGTACTTGCTCTGTCAGTGAAGGAGCTCAGGTGCAACATCAACCAGCTCATGCTTCAGGAACCACTTTAGGGCCTCCCTCCATCCAGGGCTGCCCACCAGCTCCAGGGTTGGACAGGACAATCGTTGGGACAGCCATGTGTGTGGTTCAGCGCATTCAGAGGTCACCTACTGAACTGGCAGCATCCCAAGCACCATGTCCAGCCTGGCCCCCGAGCTCTGCTGCCTGCCCGTGTCACTCCTGCCATTGAGGGGCCACCACCAGCAGCTCCCCTCGCCCACCCCACACTGGATCTCCACCACGAGCTCCTGATGACCACAGTGTGCTCCTGCACCAGCTCATGGGCCTCTGTCAGGAGGCCAGATGGTTTGAGCAGGCCTGCAGAAGCACCAGCCCAGCCAAGGAAGACCCCACTGAGCTTCTGAACACGTTCAGCCACATCGTGGGGAAGAGGCAGAGAGCAGAAAGTGGTGACTGACCTGGTCAGAAGGACAGAGCAGCCAAGGACAGGTCAAGTCTGAGGCAACCCTAGGGCTCCTTACCAGAACATCCCAGGTACATCTTGTTACCCCCAGCCCTCCCAGAGATCTTGGTCCTGCTCTGGAGAGCTCACCACACCTCCCAGTACAGACTGGCAGACCCAGGAGGCTTGTGCCTACTCACTGGGATGCGTTCTGGCCTCTGCAGCCTCCAGAAACAACGTGTGGGGCAGGAAGGAGTCACCTGCCAGACTCACAGCTCCCTCGGGACTGGTTTCTTTCCACCTCCAGCAAGGTGGTCAGCGCACCAGGCAGGCTGCATGATTTAAGACCAGTTCTTCCCTAGTAGGTGTTTGGCACATCTATCTACAACACCCAGACCACGTTGCCCAGCTCACAACAGCCACAGCCTTCACCTCTGGAAGGGTTGAGGCCACCTATGAGCCATGAACTTGCTCCACACCTCCCTGGAGAAGAGCAGCACAGCCAGGCCTCACCTACCCCCCATTTCCAACCTCACCTCTCCAACACGTGGATGAGCAGCAAGGTCACCCTCTGCCTGGAGAGATCTTAGAAAACCTTTGGGCTTGAACTTAGAAGACCTCCAGCTGCCTCCTGGCACACCTAAGCCTGGAATGGGTGCTAGGACCTGCAGTGAAGGACCCAGAGGAGTGCTTACCCTCACCACCGAGAGGAGGCGGATGTAGTCTCCCAGGAGCTCGGCCAGGAGGAAGAAGTCACTGTTGGCCTGTTCCTGGTGCAGCTGCTCAATCTTCTCCTCCACCTCGGCCAGCTGGGAGAGCGCCCGGGACAGGGCGGTGTTGTCCTCCGAGCTCCCCAGCATGGCCAGGCTCTTGGCAAACTGGGCCGTGTTCAACGCCAGCTCTGGTGAAGGAAGGAGAGCATCACCCAAGGGGTCACCTTGAGCCTGGAGTCACCACAGCTGGCACATCTTCTCCCAGGTGGCCCTGAGGACACCTGAGCACCTTGGCTCCAGGCCAAGCAATGGAGCAGGTGGTACCACACTCGTTACCTTTCCTGTGGGTCACCAGGGTTTCCACCACTGCGTGCAGCTTCCGGAGCCGCTGGTCCTCACACTCCACCTCCTGCAGCTTCTCCTCGAACCACTGCAATGAGCAAGCCCAGAGCTGAGCCCAACGTGGGGCGTTCCTGGCATTTAATGGTCGACTCGAGGATCTCAAAGGTCTTTTCCAACCACAATGATGACTCTACCTCACACCCACAGCTTGAGCTGGGGACAGCACGGGGACAAGGACATCCCAGAGGTGTCCTGGTACTTACTATGTCCGATTCATTCATCTTGATGGTCATTTTACTGACAGCATCCGTGGCTTTGTTGAACATCTTCAGGATTCCTGCTCCGCTCAGGGTCTGGGTGCCCACTGCTCTTGGCAGCTGGGAAGAGACAGAGAAATTGGAGATAAGAGCAGCCACCACAGTGGCATGTTCTCCCACCATGGGTCCCTCAACAGCAGGTTTCCTGCTCACAGCTGCTGGGAAGGATCAGCCAGACATGGCCCAAGTGGTGGTACAAACAGTAATGGGACTGGAGAGGTCTTCAACCAAATGAGGAGTTCCTAAACCTTGCACGGCATCTGCCAGCACAGCCAAGTGTCTCCATGAGGTCTGCTCCTACCCCAGAGGCCTCCAGCCCAGCCTCAGGCCAGGGTGTCCCCAGGGCTCAGGCTCTTTAAGGCTGACTTCTCCACATCAGGGGTGCTGCTGGGCATGGTCATGCTCTCCTCGAAGGAGCAGGGACCACATCAGGCAGCTCTCCCTCAACATCTGAGCATCAGGCCAAGCCAGCACAGGACCTCCCTCACCTCCACACAGTCCTGTCGTGGACTTCAGACAAGGACTACCCATGCTCCCAAACTGTGCCCCACCATGATGTAAGCAAGCAAGTCCAAAGCTGCCTTTGAGTGCTTAGACAAGCACTGACCCACAGAAGAGAGCCCTGTCCTCATCCTCACTGCTTGAGAGCTCTTAAGGGGTTCTGCTGCTCCTCGCTGAGCTTTGAAGCACCATAGCTCCTTAAGGGCCTGTGTACTCCCAAAGTCTGGTTGGAAGCGTTATTCCACACCACTGACCTCCTCCTTTTCCAAGAACTCCCTGACGTCCGGGTCCTGCAGCATGGTTGGGTGGCTGACCACTCTCTGCAGGTACCTGCGGAGAGGAACACACCAAGAGTTACTTTGGCTGCAGCAAAGCTGGCTCTGAGCTGCCACAGTGAGCTACAACACATGTCCAACACGAGTCCCACCTCCCTGTGGACCTGAGGCCAGCCTGCCAGACCAGGTCTTTCATTATGACTTGCTATAGCAATGAAGTTACTCAACAGGTCAAGCAATCAACACTTTCAGTGTCACATCTCTACCAGAACACTTCTAGGTGTTTACAACAACCCTTCAGAGGCTGGAGCTGGAGAGGAACAGCATCCTGGTGCTCACTGCAACCACCAAAGCAGGTGGCAGAGCAAAGGCCACCCGTGGCTGTGTAGTTAGGGTGCAAGTTGGGCAGAGGTGGAGTTGTTCCTCACCCCATCTGCATGGTTTGGACTATCAAACATTCAGCTCAGTTCTCTCCCTGCCACATCAGTGGAGTTTGGCCAGAGTTGGACCAACCACCAGCAGGAGAAGGTTCAGGCAGGAGGGGAGAGCTGTTGGGGTCCGCACCTCTCTAGAGCAGCCCGTCTTTTTTCTAGGAACTCTGCAGAGGAGGAGTCTTCTTTCCCAACCTTCACTTTGGTCATCCCTAGCACAGAAGGAAGATGCAATTAATGAGCTGCTCCAAACTCGACACGCCGGGCAGCACGGCCTGTGCCACCAGGGGACAACAGGAATTCGACTTCACATCAGCAAGAACTACTTGGAAGTTCAAAATCTGTTTATGCCTAATGTCTAGCAGCAGCTGCCACCCAGAAAAGAGCCAGAGCAACACCAGGGGAGGCTGGAAGGGCTCCAGGTCTGCACTCAAGTGAGCAGCAGTGAGTGACAGCGCAGAAGATGAGGTTTTACTCCACATCAAGCAGATGTGGAGGCATCTGCAAACTCAAGCAAGGCTCCAAGTATTGGAACCAGATTATTTGAGCTTCCCACGGCTGCTCCTCAGTTTCTCTTGCAGCTTTGGGACTGCAGGCAGGCGTGGCCTCGGGGCACAAAGCTGCCAGCAGAAGGACCAGCTCTACCACTCACCTATGAGGCTCTTCTCGGGCGGTGGAGGAACGATGAACCCATTTTGGGCATGCTTCTCCGACAGCTTCTCATAGAGACCCAGAAAGTCACTGAACCTCCTTTTGACCGAAAACTGCTTGCTCCTGAACATGGGCATGCTCGTCTGGGGGGAGAGAGGAGACTGGGGTCAGACTTGGCAGGGGAGCTCACCCCTGCATGCACAGCCTTGCTAGGATGATCTGCTGTCATAGAATCATTCTGGTTGGAAGGGACCTCCAGGGTCATCAAGTCCAACCTTTATCCCATCATATTCCTAACCATTAGACCATGGCCTCAAGTGCCTCATCAACCCATTTTTTTGTTGCTCCTGGAGATGCAATAGGACAACTTCAGCTCTGCAAGACATAGGGAATGAACACAGCAAGCTTCAGCCCAGGTCTTCAGCAACTTACCTCTCAGGCAGTTCTCACCACCTCTGACTGCTTGGTAAGCCCTGCCCATTGCCTAATCCCACCATCCCTGCTCCTCATAGAATCATAATGGTTGGAAGGGACCTCCAGGATCATCAAGTCCAACCTTTATCCCATCATATTCCTGACCATCAGACCATTAGACCATGGCCTCAAGTGCCTCATCAACCCGGTTTTTGAACACCCCCAGGGACAGTGACTCCACCACCTCCCTGGGCAGCCCATTCCAGTGCCCAACCACCCTCTCAGGAAAGAACTTCTTCCTAGTATCCGATCTAAACTTCCCCTGATGGAACTTGAGGCCATTTCCTCTCGTCCTGTCATTCCTCATGGGAACAGGGACCGCTGTTGGGTCAGGCTTTATCACTCTAAGCCTACAGGGGCCACCAGTGGCTTTTGACACTTTGCAGAGCAGGAGTGGAGGCTGACAAGTCCCCTTGGACTCTTCACACCCCATCAGCTTCTACAACTTCTTGCAGAGCTCAGAGCAGCACCCGAAGCTCCTAAGCAGGGCGAGGAGCTGCAGGAGGCTCCAGTTCTTGTGACAAGCCCAGGAAGAGCAGGTCCTGACATGAAATCAGGTACAGGCACAGCTCTTCAGCAAGAGCCAAGTTCAGGTCAGCTTAATCGGGTGCAACCATCAGCACAGAGCCACCAGCAACAGCCCCAGTGTCTGGGACCTAAGAGAGGTCATTCCCACGGCTCACCCCAGCGCTGAGCACCGGGATCAGCCAGGACTGCCAAGGGGCAACTGACTGGGGAAAAAAAAGGAGTCAGACCCCTTTCCACCAGGTTCAAAATCTACAGCTCAGCATCCTTTGATCTGCAGGGGGGGATTGTAACTCCTGAATCCACACACCAAGGCATCCAGACCTTCTGTCTGTTTGGGTCACCACTGGCTGGGCTAAGAAAGGAGAGGCCTCAGGCACGGAGAAGCAACAGGAGCAACAAGCTGGACCTACCTGTGTGGACACTTTGTAGGCTACGTAGGCGTTCATGCCATCCCCTGGGGAAACAGAGACAAGGTGTCAGTGTCACACAATGGGCACTGCCACCCCACTGCAGGTCACACAGCTCCGTGCTTGGGCAGTGCCCATCTCTGGTTGGAGAGGGCTGGAGCAGCTCTGCTCTGGGGACAGGCTGAGAGAGGTGGGAGTGTTCAGCCTGGAGAAGAGAAGGCTGTGGGGAGACCTTGGAGCACATTCCTGTGCCTGAAGGGGCTCCAGGAAAGCTGGAGAGGGACTGGTGCCAAGGGCAGGGAGTGATGGGACGAGGGGGAACGGGTTCCAAGTGCCAGAGGGGAGATGGAGATGGGATGGGAGGGAGAAATTGTTTGGTGTGAGGGTGGTGAGAGCCTGGCCCAGGGTGCCCAGAGAAGCTGTGGCTGCCCCTCCCTGGCAGTGTTGAAGGCCAGGTTGGATGGGTCTTGGAGCAGCGTGGTCTGGTGGGAGGTGTCCCTGCCCACGGCAGGGGGTGGCACAGGAGGGGCTTTGAGGTCCCTTCCAACCCAAACCTGCCTAGGATTCTCCAACAGCCCGGCTGTACCACACATGAAGTGTTCAGAGGACACCAGTCAGACCACCCCTGGCTGTGTGTGATGGGATTTGGAAACATCAAGGCAGCTTCCTCCAGCCAACACAGAAATCCCCTCGCTGGGCAAAGGGAGGGTTTACCTGGTAACTCCACTGAAGGGCATCCTCAGTGCTACCCTAGTACACCTCAGATTTACACGTCAGTGCACCTCCCTGCTCCGGAGAGCACCAGCCATGGAGCGAGAACAAGCTGCCACGGGTGAGCCTGCTCCACCAGCTGTTACCTGCACCCCAGGGACCACCATGGAGCTGGCCAAGCTCCTCTGACCCCCACTTTCAACAGAGACAAACCCTCTCGCTTCTCAGTTTGAAGGCAGAGCTGCTCCCCTGCCCAGCACAGCGGCCAGAGCATGGAGTAACACACTCAGCTGCACCCATGGCAGTGCTGCCTGGAGGTCAAGTAAAATTGGACACCACAGCACCAGACACCAAGCTCTGCTACTGCACGCAACCTTTTCTCCCATATCCCAAGAAATCCAGCCCCAGCTCCCTGCCTTTGAAGTCCCTGGCTCTCCAGGACCTGCTCCTGCCCCACTCGTTTACCACCTACACGTTTGGCTTTATTCAGCTTCATTTCCTCTGGATGTTGAAAGGAGTCTTGGAGAAGTTACTCCAGGAGTAAGTTTGTGCTTGCAGAGGAAGCTCAGAAGCTGGAGCTGTGGCACGTAGAGGTGATGGCTACCTCTGGTCCCAGTGCCAAGCCTCACTTGTCTAACAGCAGGACAGGGCATTAACTCACCGACTTTCTCCGGGTCGCTCACTCCTACGGTCAGCTCAAATTTATCCTCCTGCTCCTCTTCTTCCAGCTGTTTGGAGTAAGCACACGAGGCCAGCGAGTTAAAAATAGAAACCAGGCTTCAATCCACCCCAAAGCACAAAGTCCTACATGTGATGGGGAGCCTGTCACGCTGCCAAGGCATACCTGGCACTGCAGCCTGCCTGAGGCCATTCTGTTCAGCCCTTAGAATCACAGAATCATCATGGTTGGAAGGGACCTTCAGGGTCATCAAGTCCAACCTTTATCCCATCATATCCCTAACCATTAGACCATCAGACCATGGCCTCAAGTGCCTCATCAACCCGTTTGTTGAACACCCCCAGGGACGGTGACTCCACCACCTCCCTGGGCAGCCCATTCCAGTGCCCAACCACCCTCCCAGTAAAGAACTTCTTCCTAATCTCCAACCTAAACTTCTCCTGATGGAACTTGAGGCCATTTCCTCTCGTCCTGTCATCAGCAATTGGGGAGAAGAGACCAACACCAGCCTCACTACAACCTCCCTTTAGGTAGCTGTAGAGGGCAATGAGGTCTCCTCTCAGTCTCCTCTTCTCCAGGCTGCCCAGTCCCAAGGGGAACCTCTGCAGAGCCTCAGCCCTTTGGGCTCATCATGATTTCAGTTCCCGTCTGGAACAGCGCGAGGCACCGAACCCCCATGGAAGGCAAGTCCTGCTAGATGGGCATGGGGATGGGGAGCCCAGAGATGACTGTAGGATTCAAATGGTCTACAAACATGAGGGTGACAGCTTCTCGGGTCACTGAGCAGCTGAGCACCCTGGCCTGCTCTGCGTTGTTCCTTCACCTCAGCCAACCTAAGACATCTGATGGCACCGCAGAGCTCAGGGCAAAAGAGGAGCACCTTGCTTGTCTTTCTACAGGAGAAAACCCAGACACAGGCCAAGTACCACCTGACCACCTAGGCTCAGCAACCAGACTACAGGTCCCACAGAAGGACCCTGCGCCCTCGTGTCACCCGGGAGATTGTTTCTATTAAAAAATGCCACTTGCCCCACGCGTGGCAGTATGTGGTGGTGGAGCTCCGAGCAGGAGCTCAGACCCTCTGATCCGGTTAACCACTCACCATCTCAGCTTTGGGAGCAACACACGAGCAGGAACACCTTCGGGCTGACCCTAACCCTCCCTCCATCCATATCAGCCCCAGACTGATGGCCCAAGGCAGAAGCCAGGGCACCCAACAGGACAATTACAGTAATTGCATCATTGATGACGCATGTTTACAACAAAGCAAACAGACAGGTTCCTGCCAATCACAGGCTCAAACCAGCAGGGCCAGCTGGAAAGCTCAGAGCAACTCTCACCTCCTCGTAGCTCTTTGGAGGGTCTCTGGAAGAAGAACTTGCAGCTACTTCTAATGAGGGAGCTGGGTTGGATGCTTTGGCCGGTTCCTTCTTCTGGTTGTTTTGTGTGCTGTCAAGAGACAACTCTACAGTGGCATCTGTCAAGAGAAGTTTGTGAGGGTCAGCCTACCTCTGCTTGGGGTTCCTGGAAAGGTAATTTCAATGTTCTCAGAGAGGTTTGTGGCATCTAGGGAGCAACAGTAGTCATAATTAGCAAAAAAGAAACAAATCCACAGGGAGGACACCTGCAAGCGTTGGGAAGAGCAGGACTTAGGGCACCCATCTGCTCAGTCCTGCTGGAGAACATGAAGCTAACCCAAGGAACTGATTCTAGAAGGAGTCAGGTGTGATACCACCTTCTCCCCGTGGGCTACAGGAGCTGCACACTAGGACAGCTAAAGCCAAGCTGGAATTTTCACAAGGCACCTTCCCAGTAAACTGCTCCACCCAGAGGAAGTAAAACTTCCACCTGCTAGCAGATGTCTCCAGAATTGACTCCCAGGTGCCTGTGCCAGAGGTGTCCCTCCATGCCAGGGCTGGGAAAGGTCCCACCCTCCTGGTTTTCCCCTGCTAAGGGGTGTTACGTTTCCTGTTCCTTGGGAACAGCCACGTTTCAACTAGAGGTGCTTCCTCCACCTGCATGGAAGGAGGAGAAGGTAGAGACCAAAAGTCTTTAAACTCTGGGAAGACACCACGTCATAGTTGAAGACAACAAAACCCCATTTCTAAGCCTCTTCAGCTTCCAAAGGGTTAATCCCATCACCTGATTATTCGAGAGACCTTCAGGAGGCCACTCCCACCTCCCCAACACCCCACCAGACCTCAGTGCTTCCAGGTAAGGACCTATGATAGTCCAGAAATGTCCATGGCCAAAGCAGCTCACTCAGAGCTCAGGAGGCCTCAGCAAACACCCAGCAGGCAGAGGACTCACCGGCAAACAAGTCCTGCTCATCTTGCTCTTCACAAACCCCGTTCTCCTTGGAGGTGCTGCTCACGGGGAGAAGAGCTTCCCTTTTGGGTGCCACGGGTTTGCTCTGCAAGAGAATCACCAGCAGGTGAAGAAGAGGTCGTTCACACCCAGGAATGGAGGCTGGAGGACCACACACCACCACCACCACCACCCCCCCTCATTCCTCGGGCAGCCGAGGGGGTAGGAGTTATTCCAAGCAGGATCGGGACAGCCAGCGCCGTTCTCCAGCGTCTCAGAGGAGAACAGAAGAGGCCTTTGATGGGCACTGAATGGAGCTCTCAGCAGCTGCTCCGGCCCCTCGGCGCCTTCTCCCGCACGGAAACGCCGGCTCCCAGCGCTCCCCAAGGGATAAAGCAGTGCCAAGGCAGCTCCTGCCCGAGCTGGGCCCAAGCCTTTGGGTACACAAAACACCAGGGGCGTTTGATGGTGACTCCTCCTGCATCTTAGGGTGTTTTCCTGGAGGACCACTCCCAGCTTGGATCGGCACAGTCACAGGCAGGAGCTACATTCAGTGGGGAGCAGAGACCCAGACCAAACATCACACCCAGACCCCCACAGGGTCCTCCAAGCAAACCTCCAGCTGGTGGCCAAGCCAACAAGAATGCTACCACCACAGGGACCTCCTCCAGCCAGCAGTGAAGCCAACAAGAGGGCTGTGACCACCACAGGGACCTCTGCCAGGGACGCTTGTGGCAGGTCCCACTCAGCAACTCTGCTTCTGCAAGAGGTCTTCAAGCTGGCACAGAAACCCCTGCTCCACATGGGCAAGGTGAGGTGAGCTCTGAAGTTTCCCTAACAAGTCTTTCCTACGTTTGAGAGCTGGAAGACTCCGGTCTGCCTTAAATTCAGTCTCCAAGAGTCCAAAGGCACCACACCCTGCTCCTACTTCTCCATCTGCTGCTACAGAAGAGCCGTGGCCTCTTTTAGATCAGTCTGTGCCAACACCCACCACCTCTGAGGCCCCATTTGGTGTCCCCCTGACCATCAGGTGGGCGGGCAGAAGCTCTCCAGGGCCTCCAGCACCAGCCTGATGGTGACCACGGGTCGGTGAACCCTAGGGACTTGAGGGCACCCCCAGGGAGGGCTGTGATCCCCCAGCGACCCGACCTTCATCGACAGATGGACAGCCAAGGTCCAGCTCTGACACAAAAGCTTCTTTCCTGGCTGTTTTATGGTGGCAAAGTGCTGCCAGGCCACCTGAGAGCTGGAGGATCCACCTGGCTCCCAGCTCCCCAGGAGTGTTTTGCTAACACTCAAGGACAGAGAAGTCAAGCCAGTGGCTCGCACAGGAGAGCCCAGCATTGGTTGTGTCAGTTGCTTCAACAACACCACCACTAAGCACCTGATAAGCTGCTTTAGCTTAGCAGGCTCCAGGCTCCCCCAGGGATGCTTTGTTTGCATGGAAGCCTGTGGGAGTTGGCGCTCGCCTGCACCACAGAGCAAGGAGCCACCTGGGAAACCTCCCAGTTCTCCCATGAGAAAGGTCCTGAGAAGTTCAAGACCATCCCCCAGCCCTGGTGCTGGCCAGAGGTGCCACCAGCACCTCCCTCTCGCAAGGTTGGGGTTCCACTTTCCCGTGTTATTCCCAGAACACACAGCCCTACTGCTCCACTACACCCAGAGCAGCGTGAGGTTTCACCCTCACAAGCTCCCACGGGGCAGAATCCACTCACATCTCCCCACCTCGCCTCGTTCCCTACTGCTAAGCCACCAGGAGAAGACACCCTGAGGTGTCTCCAGAACACCGGGGCAGCACTGGGTCTGGAGTTCCACCAGACAGCTGCAGCTTCATGATGGTGGCATCCCAGCAGCTGGTTCCTGGAGAGCTTCCTGCCAGAGACACCAACTCCTCCCATGCTGCCGCGGGCTGGGAAAACCCTGGGTGAGGCAGGAGCCCTTGCTGGGGATGGAGTGACCAGCCTCACCTCATAGAGCTTCAGAAACCAAGCCCAGGACCTGTGGTGCCCGAGCAGCAGCTGGCTGGAGGAGCAGCTCCAGCAGAGATCCTTGCTCCACGCAGGTGCTGGAGCCCAGAACCTGAGGCCAGTGGGTGGCTGGGGTGGCTTTCAGCCCAGGGGGGCACCAGCCAGCATCTTCACCCACCTGCTGGTCACTGACTGGGGCAAAACCCAGGGATTTGCACCCCAGGGACCATCAGAAGCAAGAAATGGTGCTGAGACCCTTCACCACTCACACGTCCCCCATCAGCAGGGAATCTCTGTGGCACCACGGGGACCTGGCTTGCCCGACAAGTGCCACCAAACCTCCCCAGGCCCTCCTGCAGCCAACCGTGCTGGTGCAAGGCGAGGGAGGTCACCAAGGTGCTGGGAGCCTCCTCACCACGAGCAGGGCAGGTTGGACACCTCCTGTCACCTCATGCCCACTGCATGGAGGGGTTCACCCTCGCCCCAAGCACAGCACCAGCCCCCTGGGGGTGTTGGGGGAAGGACAACGGGGCTGTGAGGCCCCACGAGCTGTGCAGCCGAGTGACGGCCACCGGGGTCACCGTGCCTGAGCCGCGAGGGGACGCGTCCACACTGCTGGGCTCCTACCAGCCGCTCCGGTTCTGCGGGAAGGGACAGGTTATAACGGCAGGGAGGCACGGCCGGGGGAGCCTCCTGCGCCCCCGGCACCGCCCCCTGACCCCCGGTACCTGACCCCT
>VZRW01011086.1:0-20960 GCA_013398125.1 Aegotheles bennettii
CTTTTTGCAAAACCAGGGTGAAAAAAAGAGGCTGAAACCACCCCAAATTTCCTCTGCGATTCGATGTGGACGGGGAAAAAAACCCCCTCGGTGGAGGGCTGAGCCTTCCATTTTCGATTGCCCTCGTAAGTCAGAGTGGAACGAGCGCGGCTCGGTTCGTGCCGCTCTCTATTCATACGGTAATTAGGGAGCTGGGAATGCCGGGGCCGTTTAATGAGGGCTGTAATCGGTACCTGCACTCGCACACCAGCTGGTGCGCCGGAGCGAACGCAGCCATGTTTCTCTGAGATGGGCTAATAGGAAAATCTTGAGCTAACAAGGAAATAAATCTCCCCAAGGCTAAACTTCGCAGAAAATGGTTTCGTGTGCAGAGAAAGGAATTTTAAACAAGTCGGGCCAAATTCAGCCTGGCTGGAGCTGAACCGGCGCTGCTGCGGGTGCCTTCAGCCCGCTGCCAGCGTGACAGAGCTCAGTACCAACATCTTGGTGCTTTTGGGTTGGTTTTTTTTCTGGGCCGTTTATGCCGGTATAAATCAGGGCTGACACGTCCTGAGCCGCTGGGTTTACACCGGGGGCTGTAAAAGCCGGGCAGATGCAAAAGGACGCAGCGGTCGGGGCTGGGGGCTGCTCCCCGGGGCCGGTGGGTGCTGTTTGCTGCCCGTCCTTGGCAGGAGCCAGCAGCCCCGTGTTGAGCCCAGGAGGACCCCGTGTTGAGGGGGGTGCAATGAAATACCCCCCCCACCCGGGCGATACAGGGGATAAAGAGTATTTGGAGGGACCAAGCGCCTCGGATGGAGGTGCTGATGCCACGTCCGAGGTCAGGCACTGATGTTTCAGGCAAACGACACAAAGACGGGGCTGAAGGTTAAAAGAAAGAGACCTTGGCATGACCCCAGGAGCATCTGGAGAAAGATCTACAAGGAAAGCAGTGCTTCAGCCAGAGCAGATCCATGTGTTTCTGTGTCAGAGCATGGGGTTAACCCCCTCCCTTGGAAATTACACCCTATTTCCAAAGGGGATGGGGTTTCCTCGGGGTGTTTTCCCAATGGACAGTCACCTCCCCAGGGTGTTCTTTCCCCTCCAGATCCCTCCAGCATCTACTATAGGTCTTTGCTCAGCTAGATCCACCAGCCCTGGTTGCTCTCATGTTCTCTTTATGTCTCCTTGGGTGATGGCAGCTGGGAAGAGTGAAGAGAAGAAGCTGAGATCTTCTGGCATCCAGCAGTCACCCCAAAGCCTCTTTCACCCCAGTCAGCCATGAGACCAGGGCTGGTTTCAGCGTGCACAGGGACTCAGTATCCCATCCAAAGGGCACCACCCCAAATTGCACCCATCAACCAGACCTTTAGGTGCCCAACAGGAGCAAGCTGAGGTGGCAGCTCCTCCATCGCACGGTCCACAGCCCGGAAAGGGAGCAGGATGGGAGCAGGACCCCCGCTCTGCCATGAATTACAGCCGTGGGGCTGTGGAGCCCCAGCCCAGCAAGGACCTGCCGGTGCCTCTCAGCGCGGCGATGATTTGCAGCTCGGCCCAGCCCAGCTCCCCGCGTGCCTTCTCCAAATGGATCCGTCTGAACCGGCTCAAGTTCTCCCCAGCACTAATTGATTTCTGCTTGCAGCCGGCTCCCTTTCAGCCCCCCGCTAGCCCCCAGCCCTCAGGAACCCGGAGATAAAGCCCCAGGGTCTCAGTTTCCTGTACTCAACCTCTAAACATCTGATCAAGTGTCTTAAGTTGTGTGGATTTCTCTGGTTTTTTCTTCCCCTTTCTCAGGCTTCCCCAGGGAAGTTCCCAGAACCATTCCTCATTTCTTCCAGCCATCTGCTCCGACCCACGGCGGGAGAAATCTCCCTTCCTCCCCAGCTCCCCTTAAACACCGCGTTAATCCAACCCGCTTGGGTCGCACATGGTTTTTGCAAGGGACGTGGGAAACGGCTCCTCGGCAGGAGAGGACCTCAAAGGAAACCTGGAGCGAGCGGGAAGCTTGCGGGGAGCGGCGGGCGGGGGAGAGGACGAGCTCGGTAGCGTCCGCGGTGCCGTGAAATGGGGCGTCTCGGGGGGGCAGCCCCGGCCGTTGTCAGCCCATAAAAAAGGAAATCCTGCAAACAACTTCTCGGTGTCCTTCCAAGGGAGCCGCTGCTCCGCTCCGTCCCTCCTCGGGCTGTAATTTAAAGGCTCGGGGGGGGCTGTGCGTCCCTTCCTGGAACCGCTGGCGCTCCGCATGCTGTGAATAATATTCCGCTTTTTCCATCTGTGACTTGATTTACGACCCGGCAGCTCCGTTCAGATCTAGGTCTGATTTCGACGGTCGATGCTGGAATGTGATATTTTCCTAAATGTCCCTGTAGTGTCATGAAATCCAGTTATAAAGAAAACAAGGACATGTTTTAACAATAAAACCAATGTGCATGATCTAATTAAATGGCATAATAAAATTAGGAAATAAATGCACAAAGCATGAAAACCTGTTCCTTGAAAAGTGAATCAAATTGGCTACTAAAATGAGCATTTATTCCTCGTGAAGGAAGCGGGAAGATCTCGTCCTCCTTCTCCGGGAAGGGATCTCGGAGCTGTTTCCAGGTTTTGGGAAGGTTTAGCCATTGAGGGTTATTTTTCTCCAAGAGCTGGATGGAGCCAGAGGCAGCCAGAAGGGGGAAAAGGAAAGAAATATTTGCCTAGTGGATGCATTTACCTGCTGGAAAACCCATCCCATGCACAAGGTTAATAAATAAAGGAGCCCAAGCTGGGGGAGGAAGGGGTTTGCTGCTGGGGTCAACTCCAGCAAGACCCAGAAACATTGTTGGGAGAAAATATTTGCCCAACCGAGCTGCTGTTAGGCAAAGAAAGGAGGAAATTCAGTTGACTAACTCTTAAGCTCCTCTGAAATGTGAATAATATTAATTTCTTCTTATCCATAAGCTTCCTGGTGCCCTCCAACAGTGGGTTTGGGAGCTGGAGCAGGGGAAACTGAGGCACACGTGTTTAAGCCAGGAGCCCGGGGGATGTTCCCAGCCTGTGGCTGTGAGCAACACCGGCTCCGTGCGTGCGAGGCAGAGGAGGAGGAGGTGAGTTTGACTCACCAGCTTAGAACCTCGCACCCTGCTGCCTTGGCAAGGGGAGAGGGAGTGAGGCCAAAGCCAAGGCCCTGGGGTTGCAGCCAGCAGTGGGCAGAGAGAAGAGCCAAGGGTCTGACGCTGTGACCTGACAGCCCTGGGATGCTCGTGCTGGGCTGGAGGCTCCTGGGGTCCAATTTCCAAGGGGTTTTGTTTCATTTTTTTTTATTTTGCAAAGCTTCAGAAACCGAGCTGGAGTTTGCAAAGCTCAACACTTTGAACCAGAACCTCCAATGGCTGTAACTCCTCTGGCCATTGCGCCTGGTCTGAGTCAGGCTGGTGCCACCAACTATGAGGTTCAGGGGGGGCTGAGACCCACCTGGGGTGCCCACCTCTTCCTGACAATGCAAGGAGAAAATTCCTTTTCCCTTTTCTGCTTGGCACTGGGATCTGCCCTTCATTGTGCCCATCCATCAATTAACTTGGCGCACTCTCCCTTGCAACTGCCTGTGTCCTCTCGCGTCCCCCCGTGGTGTTAAATAATTAAACTGTAGCACATTGTAAAAGAGGGGGGGAAATGGTGATCTGTCTTACAGCTGCGGAATAAAATCATTTGGCACCGGCGCCGAGATCAGATATCATTCTGGCAGGCAGCGGTGCCAAAGCCGGGCGTGGGTTGGAGCTGGTGGCCCGGCAGATCTGTGAGATCTGGGATGATCCTGGTGCTGGATTTGGTCCCTGTGACAGAAGGAAAATCTCCCCGGCTCCACCGCAGTGGAAGGGATTTTTTTTTTTCAGGAGATGGGAAAACCTATTCAAAAATAATTATTGCCCAACATCAGGCGATGTGGTGAACTCGTAACTCAGCGTGGGAACGTGGGGCGGGTGGGTTATTGCTTTAATCAGCGTTGCAGGTGGTCGATAAGGACACGGGGTCTTATTTATTGTGGAGGTGAGAGCGCGTTTCCGCTCTGTGCCGGATCCTGCCAACCTCCCGGCGGGGACGGAGCTCCGCGTGCCTTCGCGGCCAGAAGCTGAGCAGCATCTCAGAGCCAGTGGGAGATGTGCAACCACCTCCAAACATCAGCATGGCTGGAGCAGGGGACACAAAATGGGTAAAAACCCCAAGAGTTTGGGATTTTGATTTTTGCATTGCAATTTTGCCCGTTCAAGAAACTTTCTGATTTATTCTTGGCTCCCATTTTTCACGCTTAAGGGCATGACACACATTATCATTCACCACCTTCGTTTACATGTAGCAAACATAGGTCAATTTATTTCTAAATCCCCTTTTTTATGGCTCTATTGAACTATTTGCCACATTATTTATACGTTAATGCGATGAATCCCTCTGGATATCACACTGTCTAATAAATAACGCGACAAATCATTAAGCAGGGTGATAAAATCAAGCCATTTAAAAATACATCAACCTGTGTTGCTTTCGTGTAAAATAAGCTCCAGGGGCCCATCAGCGCCGGAGAGGAGGCGAGAGACACAGACACACGTGCACACACACACACACAAAAGGCAAAACACCTGTTTTTGCTGAAAACCCTGGAAAATGAGGAGCTGGTTCGTTGGGGGCTGGCGGTTCTTTCCGTAGGCATTGAGGCTGGAAGGGGAAGGGTGGAATGAAAGGGGGGATGGTGTGTTGGGGGGTGGAACACACCAAGGTGTTCACAGCTCCCAGCTCTGGGCGAGGAAAGGTGCTGAGCAGGAGAGAGGACCCACAGCCCCAGCACCGTGTCTGGGATTCTCTGGAGGAGCTGTGGCTGCGGGATCCCAAATCTTGGGAGGCCACAAGGAATGGTGAGGGGTGACGAGAGGTGGCATCTCCCTTCCCATCTACTCGAGCAAGTGCAAGGCAGACTAGACAGTCCGTGCTTTTGCAATGACATCCCTGATAGCACCCAAAATCCTTCCAAGGATGAGGGAGGTGACCAAGGACAGCGTCAGACAAATGACCTCTCCGTTCATCACCCACCCCTCCCCTTGTCTTCATCACCCACCTCTCAACATCCCTACCACCAGCCTTGCAGCCACAAAGGCTCCATCCTCCCCGTCAAACGGATCCCCCAGCTTCAGGTGGATCCCAAAGTGGAGGAGCCTTTGCTGGGCACCATCTCACCCAAGCCCAAGGAGAAAAGCTGCATAACTCGCCCACTCACTGCTCCAGAGCCATCGCTTGCCTCTGGCACTTACAAATGATGTAATCCACTTTATTTGTGTGACAACAAAACGGTTATTATAGTAATAAGTATAATTAGCACCAGACAATTACCATAATAATACATTTCCCTTGTTCCAGAGGTACTTTTACCAAACAGGTTTATTTAAGATTTTGAAGAAATAAATAAAAATTGCTCAGCAATAAAGGATTTCGTTGTGCTGATGCGTGAGGAATAAAAAGCAGCTTCTGCCAGAGGCGAGTGTGGGCTCATAGGTCATCGGGGTGCTCTTTGCCCGGAGCTTGGGAAAACCTTATCCCAAAGATCTTTTTCAGGCAGCTGGGGAGAAATGGGAAATATGTGGGATAACCTGGAAAAAGCTCTCCAGGGTCATCTCCCAATGGATGCAGCTCGGCAAGGTGGGGATGCCCCTTGGACATTCCATGTGGGCCACCAAAATCCTCTGGTTTGGTGGTCACCATGGGAGGACATTCCCCAAAAGGTTGCTCAGGGCTCAATGCTGTCTCTTTGAAGATACTAAAGGGAAGTGGAGCTTGAGGAACCACCAGCTCCAGCCAGGCCGTATGGCAGGATAATGACATCATTTAAAAACCTGTTATTTAGTATCTTTTTTTTTCACTTTAAAAGCACACCCTGAGCCTCTGTCCCCTTTTCTCAGGAGCTTGGGCCTGGAGGTGCTTCAGGGCTGGGAGTTGAGCATCACGCGAAGGGCTGAGGCACTCTGCTGGGGTCTTGAGGCTGAGTTTTAAACCCAGAGTGGTTAAAAATAGCCTGGGAGATGCGTTGCTGCCGTGACACCTTTGTCCCCAACAGCACTGGGACGTGTCCCACTCCAGCAGGGACAAAAGTGTTGTCTTTGCTGGACCTTGTGTCCCTCTACTGGGCTGAACAGGAGATGGAGAAGCTGTGGGAGCAGCATGGTCCCCTGTTAACCCATCCACCCACCCTCTGCTCCGTCCCCTGCATCCCATGTCTCTCCTTGGCGTGGATTCTCTGGTGGCTTGAGGGTTGTGCAGCTTTTCCTTTGCTCAGAGAGGTGATGTCTGCAGAGATGGGGCAGCAAAAGGGGCATCATCTCACCCAAAATTAATGGTGACAAAGTTTCCAGCTGGAGCTGTGGGCACAGCAGAGCCAGCTGCCCAGAACAGTGGCCAACAAACCTCTTGCTGCTGCCTCTTCTTGTCATCATGTGGCCCCACGGGCAGCATCTTCCCAGCCTCTGTGCTCAAAAACCAGTTCAAAACCAGTCCCAGGCTCAGCCTCATCCCCTCCTTCGCTGCTGCCTTTCCCTTTGGATCTCCCATCCTTGCATTGGCAGGATGCTTCTTCCAGAGACTCACTCTGTGTTTTGGGGCAGGATCCGGGGGTTTTGGGTGAAGGCAGCTGCATTGGAGCCACCTGGCACTGATTTGCCACCGGTGCAAGGGCTGAATCACCTTTTCCTGGGTGTCCTGGCCAAAAGGGATGGGTTTTCCACCCACCCCGGCAGAAGAAGCTGCTGCCACTTCAGAATATCATCTGTCAGTCGGTAAAATCATCCCGAATTTCCCCAATATCTTGAGCCTTTAGCATTTTGCTTCCAGCTTGTCCCAGGGATGGGATCTGCAGGGCATCACCTCTTGCCCGTTGTCTTTCTGCCAACCCTCCAGGTCGAGCTCTGACCCCAAGACGTTTTCCTTTCCTGCCTTTGAAGCAGGCGACGTCTCCCGACCGTGCAGAAAGCTTTGAGTGTAAACACAAGCCCGGCCTTGATATTTTTAAAAGATGCTTTGAAAAATGCACTTTAGGACTATTATTCCTGCAGCCTTATTATTTTCAGATGCAAAGAGCGAGCCGTTTGGCAGCCGGCAGCCGGAGTTAATACGATGCAAATGCTCCTTACATCCCAGAGTAAGGCTGCGCCCTTGATTCCTTGACAATGGCTCCTTGGAAAGCCACCAAAACATCTTCTGCAAAGGATTTGTCTCTTCTCAAGTCTGGTTCAACCCCAAAGTTTATTGGCGGAGAGGGGGTAATGAAAATAACGTGAGCTGGCATCGTAAACACGCACACTCAGACGGAGGAGCCGAGCGCGGTTTGGAACAAGCCGTGTAAGCACCACGGTATCGTATTCCTGCAATCCTCCCAGCCAGCCAAATGCCAATAATTAGCCATAAATAATACCTCGGCTCCTCACAGCAGGTTAATCCACTATAAAGCTGGAGAAATAACCCGAGGATGGAAAACAGCCTGGTCGCCAAGTGAAAAGTTTCACCCAGACGGAGCCGTTGCCAGATTTCGGGTTGTTGGATATAAACACTTTCTTGGCTCGTCCGGCAGCTGCTTGGCCACCAAACATCTCCATCCCTGCAGGGATTCAGGCCGCTCTGCGCTGCCACAGGGACACCCGGCGGCTGCCGTCCTTCCTGGTGCTGCTCCTGAAATCCCGGCGGAATGCAGGTGGGCTTGATTGGTGGAGACCCTGTTGGGGATGAGCAGCCCAAGGTCCATCCAGATGGATCAGCGTGTGGAGCAGTCAGGGGGGATTTCAGCTGCCACGAGCCCTGATTTCATCCCGGGATGAGTCTCAGGAGACATTGAGGTGGTCATTTGATCTACAACCTCCCAAATTATCCACTGGTGATGAAGGGGGAGCAGAACCAACCCCAAATGCATCTTTTTCATGGCTCTGTGGAGACCTCCTGAAGTTGCAGACGGTGAAACCCAGCTATGGGTCATGACCGGGGGTGGCTGGAAGGTGCCAGAGGTACCATCAACCTGCTGAGATGGAAACTCAACCTGCCCCCCATCCTGGATCCTCACCTCCCACCACCCAGGACTGGGTCACCCGGGATGTCGGCTCCTGCTCGATTCCCTGTCATGAGAGCTGCCAAAACTTCATCTAGATGAAGGATTGTTAAATGAGGCAAACTCCCACCCTGGACCTCCCAGCTGCCATTTGTAGGAGCTGCTGCTTTCATGGGAGCTGAGCGGGAGGCGAGGAGGGCTCACCCAGGCTGGAGGTGAAGCAGAGTGGCCGGAGCAGCATGTCTGTGGCTGGAACACTGTGCAGATGTTCAACCAAAGCAATTCAGTCATCACTTGCTTTCATTTTCCTAATGACATTTTGTTTTCCTTTTTTTTTCCCTCTTCCCTTCCCATACACATTTTGCCCCCCTTTTCATTCCAAGCTACAAACCCCACACTCTCTCTGCCCCCTCGCCAGGATAACCCAAACCTCTGTTGGGGTTGACCTCCCTCCAAGCCCTGCCCCAGCTGGTTCCCATGGGCCAAAATGTCTTTTTCAATGTCATGGAGAGTAGAAGCAAGTCAGGACCCCAAATCCAGACCACGATATCTCCCAAAAGTCCCTCTTGGCCATTTCTCTTCACCCCAGGCCCCCTAACCCCACATGGGCGGGGGGACCTTGGCTGCTCAGCATGGGGGAGGCACTGGGCAACCATCCCTTCTTAACAACCAGCTTTTATTTTTGAAGGGAAAAAGCCTGAATCTCTCCTGCTCAGGGGCTGTTTTCCTCCTTGGATGGATTAATCTCAAGCAAAGAAAGAAATTTATAGCAAGAAGCCCCTGGGAAGGGGACAGAGGGTCCATCGGTGGCCCATCTCCTGAGGGAAGTGGTCAGTGAAGGGATGGAGATGGGGTCTGGGGGAAGGAGGGTGGCCAACAAGGACCACATGGGATGGGACATCTGGGAAGGATGATGCTGTCCCTGAGCAAACTCCTCACCTGCAGCTGCAGGGGTGGGAAGGGACCGGGACCATCCCAGGAAATGTGGTCATTCCTCTCCTAAAAAAATAATCTTGAGTGTCAGCCCTGGTGGAAGCCGGGCAGGAGGGTGAAGAAAGGCCATTTTCTGTCCCAGCATAATTCCTCCTTGTCACTCGCCGCGAGGAGCCGCATTCCAGCACCACCAGCCGAGGCAAACTTTCCAAAAATATCACTTTCACGAGGAGTTATGGTTTTCAGCTTCCTCTCTGGGGGCAAAATCATTCCCTCCCCCTACCCCTCCATCCCAGCATCCCTCCCAGCCAGCAGAGAAATGAAACAGATGATATTTTGCCCCAGATCCCGCCGGCTGCAGCCAAGAAAAGACACGGCTCCGGCCGAGCCAAATGTGGCCCCTTTCCAGCTCCCATGAATGGGATGTTTGGAAACCAGTCACAATTTTTTACAGGGATTCTCAGAGAGCGGGAGGAGGGGCAGGACGGCTGCCAGGTTGGTGGTTTCTTTTTTCAAGAGACATCTCCAACGTCATTTATTTTAAAAGGAGAAGAAGATAAGAGATGAAGGGGTAAATAATTGTTATTTATGTAATTGTTGTCTGCACCTGAGTGTGTGTCACCTACTGACTTTGAACCTGGAGGCCGATAGCAACCGGAATGGACTAAATTTCATTGAAACAGCAAAGAAAGGTCCCCAAAGGAGGACCCTCAACCCTTTGTAGACGTCAGAGAATCCACATGGCAGTTCATCCTTGGCCGTCACTTACTGTGAACCCAACGCCGCCCCATTTGCTGTTCGGGATCCTCCTCTTTCCACCCAGCTGCCTTTTTTCCGCCAGCTGAATTTCAGCGCGAATTCCCTTGCCCAATCCCTGGCGGATTAGCCCCAAATCGCCGCTCTCTTGCCTAAGCCGCATACCTCGAAGATGACACCACGGCCAATTAGGGATCATGTGTTCACAATTAAGCGCGTTGGTATCGTTGCGAAATAAAATAAAAGGAAAATATCAAGTGGAGCCCATTATATCGGCTAATTGGCTGGCGGCATGGAGAGGGTGTTAAAATGGGTCTTTTAACCGAGCGTTAATCTCCCCGAAGACAAACTGTTTGTTTTCACGTTTTTATGACTCTCGCTCCCACACACGTTGTATATTTTGACCCAGATGATGGACAGAGTTATGGGAGAGAACTGTAAAAAAGTAATTACAAATTATGAAAAACATATATAGCCTTTTCAGCCTGGTGGATGAGGCAGCGTGGCCGGTGTCTCGTGAAGATTTAATGCTCTTGGGCTTTATTATCTCTATCTAACCATCCATCCTTATAAAGCCATCGCGGTACGATGTGCTACTGTAATAGCCCCAAAGCCTCCCGCCCGCCCGCGCCCAGCCGACACTGAAGCATCGTTTTATCCGTTAAGTCCATGTGAAATGGTCGGTTCTCCAAGGTCAAGGCATTTTGGGGTGATCCCAAAGCCCTGTCAATCATCCCTGACATTAACGAGGTGGGAGATGCGGGCACTTGGCCAAGCTGCTGGTTGGCTGAGGATAAGGAGAGCTGAGACGTTCCTGGCACGGGGGGCTGGCACAGTCCCCATAGGGTCCTCCAGGTCACTGAGTTCCCGATGATGGCTTGAGGCCACCAAGTCAACACCATTGAGTTGATGCCACTGTTGCATTTGGGGCTGGGAAGAGCAGCCAGGATCATCCAAAGGTGACTATGACCCCAAGTCTCGGTATGTCTTGGTCCCACCATGTGTGCACCACTCTGAGAGCTACGTATGTCCTCAGTGGTGGCAGAGGTGCTCTGGAACCACCCAGAAACCACTACGTGATCTCCAGATCCTGCTGCAGTGGAATTTCTGGGAAAAAATGATTGAAAAAACACACATGGAGGAAACTCATCAGTGGGGTAACCCAGGCTGGAAGGTGCTCAGCAGCGGTCAGGATGATACCACCACCCACTCTGGCAGGTCTCTCCCACCCGACGGGCGCTCCCCCCATGCTCAGCTGCTGCCGGAGAGCCAACAAGTCCGGATGCTGGCAAGGAGCTGACAACGAAATGAAAAACATCAGCTTGGAGACACTCCAGCTCCTTGACAAGGCGACTACTCACAGGCGGCGATGCCAGATGAGCCCCGGCCAAGAGGCGAGGGCCAGCTCCCCGCGGGGACACTGCTCTGTGCCGGCCCCAGCCGCGGCCACGGGTGGGAAGGGGGGGTTGTAAAAACACCTCCGCGCCTGGGATTTTACGACTGGCTTCCAAAAAGATTTAGGTCCTCCAGGAGGAGGTCCGGTGGCAGGCAGCAGGATGTTGGCTCCCTGTCTGCAGCGACGTGCAGGTGAGTCAGAAAACCTCCCAAAATTGGCCAATTCAAGGTCTGCTCCAGGCTGGAGAGAAGAGGACATTATCCAAGCCCAAGATGCTTTGGCTGGGTCTCGCCTCCCTGATCTTTAGCAGTGGTTTCTAGCCAGGGGCATCCTCCAACTTGTCCCACTGGAGGGGTGGCACTGTCACCAGGTCAGAGGAACCACCATGAAGGTCTTTGCACTCTCCATTGACTCTAGTCCAGCTCTCAATATTTGCATGGGATAAGGAGGGTGGAAGCCCTGGGACAAGTGTACAATCTCCATCCTTGGCATCTCCATTCTTCAGGTCTTCAGGCCTTGATCATCTCCAACGGTCCAAGATTGGTCAAGAGTCCTTCAGGGTCCCTTGGCTAAGCCAAATCCTGCTGTGACACCCCAAAGAGCCTCAACCAGAGCCCAGATTTGCCTCCTAGTTGGCACCTCCTGCACCCTGCATTGGCCTTCAAACCCTGTGGCTGCTCTCTGGGCACCAGCAGAGCGATGCAGCCCCCCGCAAGGTGGGACTACCCATGCTCCCCAGCCGTACTCAGAAACACGCAGGAACATCTTGCCTCGCCCCTCCCCTCCCGACTGCACCCGTTTCATTCAACGTCAGATTTTGCTGTTGATTTATGACCCCCAGGCCCTGGATCCGGGGATTTTCAAATTGATTCCAACCTTCTTCCTATTGATTGAGCTCCAGTCGGTGGACGATCACTTTATGTTGAGCAGCCCTAAGGTGCTTTTAAATCAGCGCCGCCGGCCAACGCAGCGCTGGCACTGGCAGCTGGATAGGAAGGTGTTCCTGTAAAACACCACTCATCTGGGAGCCAGCACCATGGCTGGGCTGGAAGCAAATGTGATGGGATTTGATTTCAAATTCAAGACAAAGATGGAGTTTGGAGGCAGAGGAACAGGTTGTGGAAGACTTTGGAATCAAAGGGAGCAAAGCTGGAGGTCCAATCCAAGCTTCGTTGTTTTGGGGTGGGTAGGGGGGACCCCTGTGGCCACAACACTGTGGTCATCGCTGGGCTGAGGGGTCTCCCCATCATCTAGTCCTGCATGTGGAGACATGTCCCCATCGGTAAAGCTGCAATGCCCAAATGCAAGGGGCCAGGAGGGAAACTGAGGCACGAGGACCCAACCATAGTCTCCTGCAAGGTACAATCAACCATCTCCAGGAGGTGATTTGGATGGGTTAAGCCCTCTCTTCCTTGCATGTGTGGCTGTGGTGTCCCAGGTCCATGACTCTCCTCCTGTGACATCCCTGTGCTGGTGATGGGGAGCTGATGGTGATGGGCGTCCACTGGTGATGGGATCATGCTGGCAATGGGATGCTGTGGGCGATGAGATGCTGTTGGCTGTGGATTGCTGTGGGCAATAGGAGGCCATTAGCAATGGGATGCCATCCAGCACTGCCTGAGCACTAACTGCTCTGTGCCTCAGTTTCCCTTCCCCACCTCCATCTGCATGAGATGCTCTTCCTGCTTCCATGCCAGCTCCCCTAATCCCATCCCAAAGCTGGGGATGGGCCCAGGTGTCAGCTCCATCCTGGTGCATCCCTCAGTTAACAACCAAAGCCCAAGAGCCCTTTGGCTCCTCCAAAGCTCCAGCTCCAGGAACAAATCCCCAGTAACCTGGATGCTCCGACCACTGAGCTGCGCTCCCACATGATTTATCCCCGGGTAGTTGGCTGAGTTTCTAATGAGAGCCAAGACGAATGTTCCACTCACCAGTTAATAGGCTGGGTCTTGGATTAGTCACACTAACTGGCATCAATGCACTGATTTTCTTTTTATTGCACATTATAACTCATGCCTGGGGAGGTGAGATAGAGAGGAGGCTGCGGCACCGGGGAGAGACGGCCCCGGCCGGACCAACACTTGCTGCTGAGGATCCATCGCTTCCCAGGGGATGGCAGGGAGGGCTCAGTGCCCCGGCCCAGGGAGACCCTCATGGCTCGTGGGAAGAGGGAGATGGGCATGAGGAGATGGGGGGGGGCTGGGTTGGAGCATCCTGTTTGTGCTGTGCAGTGGCCTCACCATCCTCTTTGCCTCCTGGGGTGGAAGGACAGGGCACCGCGCTGCTCCCTTGGCATCTCCTGCAGCTTCTCCTGTTGGGTTTTGGTGCTGGGCCAAACATTTAGGGGATCCTCCATCATCTCCCACCCTGGGAGCAGCAGGATTCAGGTGGCCACAGGACCAGGACAAACCCTGGACCACAAACCCTCATCTCAACTGGCTTGGGCATGTTGGGAAGTGACTCGATGGGTGCCCATTGCATGGGTGCGGGGGTGCTGGGGCGCATCTCTAGCACCCATCCATCCATCCATCCATCTCCAGCTCATGGCTGGAAATCCCAGCTCTGCGGAGAAGGGCTGGCAGGCAGGCAGGAGCAGGCAGCAGCTCCGTGTTCATGCTAAGCTGTTATCTCCCCATCTAGTGACCACAGCCCGCATAGCAAGATGCACCAGGCTGCAAATTATTTGGGATGCTCCCAAATTATTCCGGAGCCGAATAAACACCGGATGGAACAAGAACACCCGGAAACACCCCCTCCTCCCCAAAATCAAACCCTTTTGGGTGGGCGCTTGGGTGTGCCCACCCATGCACTGGCACCCAGACACCGTGTGGAGGGGAGGGTCACCTCCCTCGTGTGTCCCAAAAGTGGGGGCACCCGGGACACCCCGAGGCGTCCTGGCCCCAGGAGACCTCGAGCACGAGGCGGCTCCAACCCAGCCCCGTGGGGGTTTTTTTTCCCCTCCGCTTTCGGCGCTCGCTGTGATTTACGGCGCTCGCCTGAACGCTGCCACGTGGCCCCGCTCCCCTGGGCCCCCACCCGCAGCCCCCGAAATCCCACCGGAGGCCGATGGGGGCATTTTTAGGTTTGTTATTATTATAACCACGCTGCTGGTTTGGGCTTTAAAACCCAGAAAAGGAAAAAAACTAAAAATCAGGGGAAATGTGCAGGGATTACCAGGAGAGCTCCCGGGGCTGGAGAGTGCGGCTGGGCTGGGAACCGGCTGGAGTGCCCCCACCTGAACCCTGATTTTAGGCTCTTTCACCCCAATTTTCCGCCCTTAGGGTGACGTGGGGATTGAGGGAGCTTTTTTCCCTCTGGGTTGATTGATCCCAACCCACTCCGGTGATGCTTAGGCCTGGCTCCCCCATTCCCAGCCCCTCACCGGGGCATCAGGGCAACGGTTTTCCTTGGAAAACCCAATATTTGGCTCTTCCCAGGTAAATCCCTTCCTCCCACCCCTTTCCCTTTCTCACCTCATGGGACATTTGAAATTTTCCACCCCAAGCCCAGAGGCTCCGGCTCTCCCGGGGTGCAGCGCGGCCGCCGTTGCCGGTGATTCACAAATCCCTCTCTTTTTTTAATTTTCCCAGACATTTCCATAACTTTCCCAACCTTTCCAGAGGCGAAACGCGACCGATAATTGTTTTCATGCAAATTAGAGCCAATTAAAGTAAGATAGGGTTTACTGCGAGGCGAGACGGACTTTCCACGGAGCGAAACCTGTTTGGGTTTCATCACGGCGTTAATTACGGGTTAACGGGGGGGCGATTGCGCGGCCGCCGCTCGGCTGCGCCTTGGTTTATTCTCACCTTTTTAAGGTTTTTAATTAATTTTCATTAGGATAAAGCAAGCCACAAGCCTTCTCCTGCCTGCTGGATGCAGGGGCGTCCATCCCGGCTGCAAACAGGGCATAGGATTGAGGCAGGATCCGGCCCCGCTTGGGGCAAAAGGGGGGAAATTTGGGACGGTCTTTTTGGCAGGAATGCTGGAATGGTGGGAGAGAGGAGGGGGTAATTGCTCGGCAGCCTCTGGAGCCTCGAGGAGCCCCAAAGGGAGGCAGAACCTCGCCGACGCAGCCGTAAAATATGCAGGGAACAAGCTGCAACAGGCTGAGCCGCCCCGGCTCCAGCCCGGCTCAGCCCGGCTCCGCTCGGGATGGAGCTCAAGGAGGATCCTGCTCTCCACACAGCTCTTCTCAATTTATTATCACTTTTTTCTCTTTGGCATCCTTGTACAACTCTTGTAAAGAATGGCCCAGGCAGAGTTCGTGGAGAGGTTGGTGGGAAGGGGTGCAGAACCAAGATGAGGTCTTTGTTGGGTGGTTGGGTGCTCCAGTGGTGCAAGAGCAGAGCTGAGATGGGGATGGGCAGTGGTGCAAGAGCAAAGCCAAGGTGGGGGTGTCCAGTGGTGCAAGAGCAAAGGTGAGGATGCTCCTGTTGTGCTAAAACAAAGCTGCAGCATGAATGCTGCCATCGTGCAAAGCCAAAGCAAAGGCTGGGATGTTCCCACAATGCAAAAGTGTAGCTGTGATGGGGATGCTCCAGTGGTGCGAGAGCAAAACCAAGATGAGGAGGCTCCTGTGGGGCAAGAAAGCCGAGATGGGGATGTCCAATCATGCAAGAGCAAGACCAAGATGAGGAGGTTCCCCTGGTGCAAAAGCCAAGCTGCAACATGGATGTGCCCTTGGTGCAAGAGCAAAACCCGGGCTGGGATGTTCTCCCAATGCCAAAAGCAAGAATGCTCTTGAGGTGCAAGAGCAAAACCAAACGCGGACGTTCCTGTGGTGCAAAATTAAGATAGAGACCCTCACCCCATGCAAAGCAAAACCAAGGCAGGGTTGTTCTCCCATGCAAAAGCAAACCCAGAAATGTCCCACATCAGCCCCGTGGCCTCTCCTGCACAAACCTGACCAGCACCCACCTCCTCCCAGCCCAACATTTCCTCGCGGGGCCTTTTCCCCTTGTGCCCTCACGCGTTTTCCCTCATCCCGGCTGCTTTGGAACGTGCACAAAGGAGCCCAACCCGCCGCAGAGCCCCAAACGCCGGCGCAGCAACAAGCTGGGACAAGCAGAGCCCAGACAGGAGGTTCCTGCCCAGAAAATGCACCCTGGAGAGGTAAAACCCGCGCGGGTTGTGCAAACCTCCAGCCGCTGCCTTTTCCACCCAACGCCCTTCCCAGCCCCGCTCCCTCCTTGCCTCCAGCGAGCCGTTTTCCTTTTGATCAGCAAATAAAATATAATTAGTCAGGCTTCCCCCCCCCCCCGTCTTTTTTATTCCACCGTCAGCACAGAGACCGGCGGGGGGATTTCAGCTTTTCTTTAGGTTTTGATTTCCTCCCTTTTCTTGTCTTTTTCTCCACCCAAACCAGCCGGGTCGGGTCCTGCTGGCCTTGCTCCTCCGCAAGGATTTGGCCGGATTTGGCCCTTTGGTGAAAATCTGCGGCAGGATTTGGCCATGCTGCAAACCGCCGTGGGCTGAAATTGCCCCCCTGGGGCTCACTGCCTTCTGCTTGGCTTCTCTAGTGTCTAATCCAGGGCTGTGCTCCAGCTCTCCGCAGAGGACATCAATGTCGGATCTCCCCTTTTCCCAGCTGCCTCATTTGGGATAATTTAGGGGTTTTGTCCCCAAAATCTATTCGGTTCTGGCAAGGGATGAACGACCTGCAAGGATGCTTAAACAAAACGTTAAGAAATGCTCTGGAATAAGAGCTGGAGTGGGGGAGCAGGGGCCCTGGGTGCTGGGGGGATGCTGGGGGTGGCGAGATGCCGGCAGCATTCCCACTGGGAGCGGGGCCACGCAGGGCTGCGGATGAGCGGACACAACGCTCCCCCTGTTGAAGCCGGGCTGGAAAACCGGGATCCATCGGTGCTGCCGCAGAGCAGGGGCTGCCTCTTCCAGCTGCCTCTTCCAGCTGGGGATGGAGGGGGGGGGGATTCATTCCCAAAACCTCATCGTCTCCATCGTGAGGGGATGGATCTGCCCCCCCCCCCCAAAGCCCTGTGCAGGCTCGGGAAGGGAATGGCTGAATTGCAGGAATGCTGCTCCAGCCCGGGGGCTTCGGCTCCGCGTTTCGCCCCCCCGTGAATTTCCAGCACTTGGACTCTGCCTCATCGCAGAGATATTTCCCACCCCCAAAAATAAAGCTCTGGGGAGAGGCTTGACCCTGGGGAAGTGGCCTCAGATCGGGGAAGAGCAGCTGAGGGGGGTGCCAGGCTGGAAAAGGGGCTTTAATTTGCCTGCTGGCCCCTTTTGGGGTGCCTGGAGGGGCACAGGGCTCTTTCTCCACCAACCCGGGGGCTTCCCCTCCGTATTCACGCAGCCCCAAGCGTTGCATTTAATTACTAATTACTAATTTCTCCCTCGGGACAGCCATTTAATGGCTTTTATGACCCTGCAGTAGCCAACCCTGGGGAAAACGGGGCCGTCCCTTCGCCACTGCCACCACGCGTGGCCACGGTCCCCTTCCCAGACCCCGCCAGCAGGCAGTGACCCTCCCAGGGGTGACATTTGTCACCTCAGCCACTTTATCTTCACATAAGAAGCCTCTGTGTCCGGTGAATCCATATGCACCACGATGCCGTTGCCTCGCCAGCCAGGAATATCTCGTTTCCTACTTAAATTTATTTACCTGCAGCTCCCCGGCCTGATTGAAGAGCCCCGGGCTCAGGGCTCCTTTCTCCCCGCGCAGCTATTTATAGATGGGGATATTTATAAACAAGCCAGGAAAGCTCCGAACGGATCGAATAACCCATAAAAAGAAGGAGATTTGCAAGGTGGACGCGGCAGGAGGGAGGGGGGAGAAAAGCCCACCGAGGTCTGCGGCGGCACGGAGCATCCTGCGGCCGTGGGCCACCAGGAGATGGGGGTTGGGTCCTTTTCCCTGTGGATTTGGGCTCTTCAGGTGGGAAAATGATGGGTTTCCACCCCAAAAATACCCCCACGAGGGTCTCAGTGGTTCTGGGATATGGGTGTCCCTCTGTGGGGCTACTGAAAGCAGGGTGGTGGCCACCGAAACCCCTATTCTGCCATCTCCTAGTCCCCAAAAGGGCAAATTTCACCCCAAATGATGCCCCGGGATGCAGCGACTGAGCCAATGGGTGGAATCCCATGAAATGGGGCAATTGTCCAGGATTTTGGGTCACTTCTGAGCAGGGTGATGGGAAAAAGCCAGTTTGGCCATCCATCCCATCGTGTACACATGTCCGAGGTTGGCACCGGATGGAGATGGGTTTGTGCCAATGGAACCAGGTGTGCAAAATCCCCCAGAGCTCCACAAAATGGGGCAAAAAGCAGGGATATGGGGGAAAAAAACCCATTGAGGAGCATTGCAGGGAGCTGGGAACCAACCAGCCCTTGGCAGCAAAGAGCAGCGAAAGCCGTAGGGCGGTTTCAGACCAGAAAAAAAATCCCTTTTTTTATTTTTTCCCTATTTTTAAAAGAATTTTATTAACGTGATTTTTTTCCCAAAAGCGGCGGATTTGCGAGCGGAACGCAGCCACGGCTTCTTTTTTCCTCCGGGGGCAAATAAATAAAGCAAAATGGAACCTGCGGGAAGAGGCGTCGCCTGACCTTTTCAAAGACAATTAAAATCCTGACGGAAACGGTTTTTTAAGGAGAATAATCAAAGCTTTGCATGGAAAAAAAATCATAAAATCAGGTTGTTCTTTTTTTTTTCCAAGGATTTTTTTTTTGCCAGCCAAAATGCTGCAGCAAGCTGCTGGTTTATGGGGAAATAAGTGGGTTTTGGGGGGCGTTTGCACCTGCAGGTGGCGATTTGGGGGGGTGTGAAAATTCCCCGAGTGTTTTTTGGAGGTGACAACGGGGTTTGAGGGGGGGAATTTCTGCCCGGTTGCTTTTTATTCCCCATCCCTGCAGCCTGGCTCGGGTTTATAGAGGATCTCTGCGGTGCTCATTACCACCGTATCTGTTCTTTCGGACTATTTTAACTTTTTTTTTTATTTTATTATTTGATTTTATGACTCTTTTTTTTTTTTCTTTTCTCCCAGGTAATACAAAAAAAATAAAAAAAAAAGGCACATCCCACAGCCCCTTCGCCTGGAGGGATCCGATATAAAATACAGAACAATTTGTCAGTTACAACAGGAAATAAAAATGATATATTAGAGGGACAGAGCCAACCTCCACCCCGCTCCCATCAGCAAAAGGTTTCACCTCCTCTTGTTGCGAGGAGCAGAAATGCTGGTTAAAATGAAAAAGAATTTTAAAAGGCTGGAGAAAAAACGCTTTTAGGTGAATATTTGGGATTTTGGGGTGATTTTCCAGGCTGGGGAATGTAAAGCCATTTGCAATGAGGATTTTTAAGCGTGGAAAAATAACTCAAAATCCAGCAGCCGGACACTGAGAGGCTTCAAAAGCTGCCGGGCAAAATCTAGGATGCAAAAATATGCTTGAATTCCTTTTCCATCGATAGGAAATGTGGATTTTGGGGCTGAAAATACCCCGTGGGGGCCGAGGATGCTGTGATCAGACCTGGACCAGTGGCCAAATTTTCTTAAATGAAAATGTAAATGAAAATCTTTCCACCTGAAGGCTGAAAATGGCCAAATTTGAGGTTTCTTCACCAAAAATGAGTTTTCTGTACGGGAAGCGATGCTTCCAACAGAAGCACCCGTGCCCAAAAGTGAGGCAGAGGGAAAAATGGTTGGAAAATGATGGGGAAAAAAAATAAGCTATTTTGCCATCATCCTCCTGGTTATTTGATCTTGGCATCTTCCCGGGAGCACGAGTTGGTGCAAAGGAATAAAGCTGGGTTTTGGGATCCTGCCAGAGGAGGGAGGATCTCCCTGGAAAATCCCGATCCCGGGGGATGGAGCTGGGCATCCTGCCCAAAATCCACCTCACCTCATCCAGGCCTGGGGAGCACCTCTGGGAGATGAGGTCTGGGGGGAGAGAAGCCACCGCGGTGCCTCCAAGGAGCTGCTGCCTCCCGGTTTGGGGAAAATGGGATTAAATCCTCAATCTTGGTCCTTGCTGTCCCCCATCAGCCATCCCACAGCACCCGGCTGGGATGCAGGAGCTGCTCCACTGGGTGTTTTGGCCAAGGAACCGTCTGAAGCTCTTTGCTGTATTTTGGGGCAGTTTCTGACCCAAACTGATCCCATCCGATGAGGGGAGACTTGGGGGCCCCTCCCTGTGGCACCTCGGCTGCATCCCCACGGCATTCCCAAGCCTTAAACCCAAGGTGAACCCCCAATCCCTTTGCACCCGCTGTGTCCCTGTTGTCCCCATCCCCGTTCCCTCTGGGAAAAGGAAAAATGGTGGGAAGAAGCAAAGAAAAGGGTGGAAAACGGGCGGTTTTGGGAGCGCAGCGTGGACAAAGGACGGCAGCACCCGCCTGGAACAAAGCCCTGGCAGGAGGCAGCGGCTTCGCCGGGATCGAATCGCGGCAGTGCCGGAGCGAATCCCGATCCCGGGGGCTGGAATTGTGGGGAACATCTGGGGACACCCCAGCTCGGTGTCACCCCCTTGCAAAGCACCCCGGGGTGGGGGGGCTGAGGCACCCCGGGGTGGGGGTCGGTCCCTGTTCTGGCATCGCAGGGGGGTGGATGTGGGTCCGTTTGTCCGGCTCTGGGCTCTGTCTGTCCCCCCCCATCCCTGTCCTGGCCGGTTCAGCTCCCGGAAACTGATTGGAAACTGGGATGGGGTGGCCCTTGGCCTTGACTGTTCCTGCACCAGCCCGACCACTGCCCCTGTCCTCATCCTGTCCCCATGTCTGTCCCCATCCTATCTCCATCCCTGTCCCCAGCCTGCCTTCAACCTGCTCTATCCCCGTCCTCATCCCTGTCCCCATCCTGTCTCCATCCTGTTCCCATCTTGTCTCCATCC
>VZRW01011092.1:0-11691 GCA_013398125.1 Aegotheles bennettii
ATAAATATTTTATTTGCTCAAAATACACAGATGCAGGGTACTGAATTACTACTGACAAGGATTTGTATTTTTGAGACAAGAGAGATGCAAATTATTTATCCAAACAAATTTGGACTCAGAAAAACCCAACATAAGAGCAAACCCTTCTCATTTTCTTAATATCAAGACACACCCCTCCAAAAAAACAAACCAAAACACACACAAACTAAAACAAAAAACCCCATCACATTAAAAAAAAAAAAAACAAAAAAGGGTTAATACCCCCAAAAGAAGCAAAAGTTTTAAACATTTTCAATTATCTCAAAATCAGCTAATAGTATAAGAAAAAAGATACTGAGAATGGGCTTCACAATATGTATGAACTGCAATCTAGGAAAGCCAGCCTAAGTGGTGCAGAAATAAGGGCAGAGAATTCCATAAATTTGTTTTATCAAGTGTTTCTGACAAAAAGAAATCTAATGAATGGTGATCACAAGATTCCACTTCTTCCATAACATTGCAAGCCTGATTGATCATTAAAAAGTATATAGACAGACAGCTTGTATAAATAATGTTTTCCATAGCAGTGAAAAACTCCTTCAGAATCAAAGGAAAGGTAAATATGAGAAGCTATGTAAGCTAAGTAGCCATCATCATAAAAGCCAGTGTTCATAACACAGACTGAAGTTTAACTAAATTAATGTTTCTGTAATTATTTTTCAGTAGCTGCATAGAATATGAAAAAACTTCAAGCATTAAAATTTGTCACCTCCATCACTCACTGCAAAGGGCAGAGTAAGAAAAATCACACACTTCTGGAGTTAGAGTATACAAACAGATAAAAAACCCATGAAATTTAAGGTTAATTAATACATCTTGAACAAATAAAGTGCATCACAGCTATACCTACCGCTTCAGTATGTATTGGGTGCACTGCGAAGAGCAAGGATGCAACCACGCTGCTCCTGTTGTCCAGAAAAAGCTTACAGACCTTGAGGAAGACTACACAAACCACCCCATGAAAGACCAGATTTAGGAAGTGGTAAGAAACAGCATTTAACTCGCTGAACAAGTAGTTTAAGCGAAACGTAAGAACTGTAAGGGGACGGTAAGATTTATGACTCCTCTCCTAAAAGAAAATAAATCAATCAGTCACCATCAACTTATAAGGGACTTCTAGTCCAAAATATCTTTCTAAAAATCTATACAAACATGATTCCCCCCTCTATTCTCAGGCATCTATCTTTAAAAGAAGGACCTGAAAACTGGTGATATTAAAAATATAAATAAAAAAAAATAGTGAATTAAACAAAAACAAAATTTAAAATTAAAATGTAAAACAGAGAAGTTAATCCTGACTATTTTTCCTACTTCCACTTAAGTTTAATGTATTATTCAAGTATTTTGATTACTCTGCCATTTCATGTTTTAGATCAGTATTTTATAAAGGAAAAATTTTGTGCACTCAGCCAAATATATTATCTACATATTTTCAATATGGCTATGTTGCCAGTTACTCCATCCATAAGCCTTTTTAAAAAATACACTTAATACCATTTTCGTGTTCCAAAATGCATTTGCCAAACCACAGCCTGTCGATATTTTGCTGAATATATCCGTAAAACAAAGGAAGAAAATCTAAGAAAAAACTGGGGGGCAGGGGACAGGAAACCAAACTGCACACACATACAGACAGAATTACAAAGATAGAAAAATACTTTAAAAGTGATCAAATAGAAGATCAAATTAATCTGACTTCATTTAGTTAAAATCAACCTGACTTTCAGTAGCTTTTATGTGCAAAATCAACATTGTATGAGATGGCTTTCTCCTGCGCTACATGGTTAGGGTTTTTTTTAGAGTAAAAATATGTTGAAAAACATTGCTTGAAATATCACTGGGAGGAGAGTTTAGGAACCCACCTACTCCCAGTGACTACAGGATTAGAAGGCAATGGATTTACATCTGAAAAAAAAGTCCAGAAGCTTTCATAACAGAGTTATATGAAAATTATGTAACAAACACTATTTGTAGAGCTAGCAATTAGTATCTTACAAAGAACTAACCCTGTATGTTATGGACAAAAGAAAACAGATTAACAGTTGGAATGCCTTGATAGGCCAAACACACATGACTTTTATGACTTTATGACTTTTTAATTACTATTTTTATTCATTTTCTTAGCAATAGCACCATGTGTTACTTTCTAAACTATATATAAATCCTTTAGCCATTGCCATTTGACAGTATTTATCAATAACTTTAATGTCAATGCAGCTTTTGAGATAAAAACACAGCTACTCTACATGGGCCACAAGCCAAAAAACTCTGAATTCACATAAACATATTTACCCAAATAAATTTAATGGATTCAATATCCAGTCTCTAACTCCTAGCTTTGTTGCTTAAGAGTGTTATCTTTCCTTCCAGACTGCAATTAGAAATAAATAGCCTCGCATATCAATGTCTAGATTTTGCAGGAGAATGGAAAATGGCCAAGGTTGTCTAATTTCAATACTGGAATTAGATAACACAAAGCATCTTGGAAGTGTGACACATTACCACACTTTTTTTACAAGTTCTTTTATTGAACAAAGGGAAAGAATATAAGTGACATCTGCTTCTGATCTTATAGTACAAAACACTAATATCACCAAATTCCACCAGAAACATTCCCACATTAGGGAAAAGAAGTGTAAAAACTCTTTGCAAGGTTATTTTCTATTTCCTGTATGCCTCACAGTGTTTCAGAAATGGCTTACCTCAGACATTGGAGTGCCCCAGAAGTCATTCTGAAACAGGTTTTTTAATGGAGTAGATGGATGCAAATCTTTATTGTCCAAAATCGCTGAAACATCATCAAAAACAAAGCCACAAAAGAGACTGTTCCAGTAGCAGACTGCCACCACACCAACTATTAATGCAGCTTCCTTCAGGCTCACATCAGCCATCTTCTCTAAGAGTTTTCATGGACAAAAGCTGAAATATATGGAGGTAAATTTGAGTGGTTTTACTGATTAAAAACTAAACCTGATAAAGTTAAAACAAGACAACCAATACTTTATAAGTTATAATGACTCTACATATCTAAAAATCAGTAAGTTAGAGAGCCTTCCTCAAGTCTCATCCATCTTATGGTTTATAGTGCTTATTAAAAAGTCTCACCCCTAAAAAGCCCTCACACAAGCTGGATACACTGCTACATTTCATGTTTTACTAAAAAATAAGTAAGATTGAAGATAACTTGTGATCTAGTTTTTAGCAGACAGCTGTGCAGTTCAAGTGAATGCTGCAAACTGGAGAACTATGAAAATTAAGTTGTCTAGAACCCTGAGTAAATTAAAATACTGTCACTTACAGAATAATAAGTTACCAGAAACGCAGACAGTGTGCTAAGTATTCACTTTTTTTTTACATTTAAAGGTGTTTCTCAAAACATTTCAAAAGCAATAAAAAAACAAATTTCAAACATTTTGAAGGAGAAATAAAAAACGTACAGCTTCATAAATATGTTCAAGAACAGGGGAAAAAAGGACATTAGTAATAAAAAAAAGTTAAACTTACCATTGAAGCTCACACTTTGCTCATTTGCATTCCTTGTAGAAGTTCATGAAAAGGTCATTTTTTTCTCAACTCTGCCAATTGTCCCAATGTCATTGAATGTTTATGAGAGTCCTGTCTTGAAGAAAAACAGCATGCAAAAAGACACTACAAGTGAGCTATACCTTATATTATTTTCCCCTATTTGCAAAAACCTCCTAAGATCTAGAAATTATTAAACAGCATTTTTATGATAATTTAAAAAATATTATATGACTGATCTGATCAAAAGGTGACATTATGATGTACTGGGTTGTTTGAAAACACTGTTCTGCCTTGGAAGAATAAGAAAGCAACTACAGGTCAAAGGCATTCTTATGTCTATGAGGATTCACACATTAAAGCTTACTAGTTATTTGGAAGGCATAGTCTATTTTATTTTCATAAGCCCTGAAATGCTTGTGTGTTTGGGTTTTTGTTTGTTTGTTTGTTTTTTAGTTGTGTTCAGGTTGAAGTTTACTATTCTCTAAAAACAGGCGATAGAGATATCTCATCCAGATTGGTCATCGCAGTTGTGGTTTGCAGCCTGGGCCTGAGAGTATGACAATCACCTATTATAATTAGTGGTCAAGGAGCAGTGGTACAGGAAGGAATACATGTGCAACAACATGCAGGCATGGTTAAAACTACAAACCAGGAAAAAGATAATTTAAAAGGAACCAAACCAATCCATTCAGTGTTACTCACATAATGGCAGTGAAGGTTGTTTTTTTTCTTTTGTAGTACTAGGAGCACTGGCTAGTGGTGTTACTTCAATCATGAAAGAGCCGTTTTTCAAAGCTGCCACTACCTTTGTAATAAAAAAAAAAGGGAAAAGGAAAAAAAATGTTAAATGTTAAAGGATGCTGCTATATCTTTTTTCCAGGCTGTATCAGAGTACTTTAAAACACTAAGCCAAAATTAAGTCTGAACATATTTATGGTCTTCTTAGCAGCCAGAGAAATCTTATTTTAAAAAAAGAAAACAAAGCACATTGCAGGAATACATGAAAAGACAGCCCACTTTTGAAATTCAACTCAAAGTTTTTAAGTTCCCCCTTCAAAGAATGTGGAGGAGAAAAAAACCCTGTCCTCACCCTGCTAGAAACTGCGTCTGAAATTCCTTGTTTGCAACAGCTTCTGAACAGTCCACTCCCTACTTTTTGAAGTTTACTAGTTCTACTGAAAAGTAGTGACATCTGAAAAGGACCTACAATGAACATGGGATGATTTTCCAACACACAAGCCTACACTTTTTAAATACTGTGTTGCAAAAATTAATGGGATGACATAATATTGCCATGCAGAACCTACAGTTAAGGTTTATTTAAATTTGCCCTTTAAGAAAAAGTATTACAAGGTGAGTAGTTTTTTGGTGATTCACAGAATCACAGAATCCTAGGGGTTGGAAGGGACCTCGAAAGATCATCTAGTCCAACCCCCCTGCCAGAGCAGGGTCACCTAGAGTGCATCACACAGGAACACATCCAGGCGGGTTTTGAATGTCTCCAGCGAAGGAGACTCCACAGCCTCTCTGGGCAGCCTGTTCCAGTGCTCTGTCACTCTCACAGTGAAAAAGTTTCTCCTGATATTCACATGGAACCTCCTATGCTCCAGTTTGAGATTTAACAATTTAAGTTTATAGAATTGGTTGAAGGAGCAAGCCCTTGCTTTGAATATTGAAGAATAACTGAGGTAATTCTTCAACAAACTTATTTCAGAAACACCTAATGCTACACAAACAGGAAAAAAAAAAGATACATTCCAAAGTATAGCCTCCCACCCAAGGGAAAGACCTTAATCAACCTTAATTGCTAGCTCCACAACTACTCTCGTAGGTTTTTACTTTTCTTTTCCCTACTCAGAATAGACATCAAGAGAGCTACTTTACTTATCCCTTAATCCTAGGCAATTCTGATGCTTTAATGAACTTTTCTTTTTTGCTCTGAATTGCTAGTATTTCTTCCATGCAGAACTCTTAATTTTACACCATTACTGACCATGTTGTTCCCTGACAGAGATACGTTTACCTACATGCCAACTGTAGAGAAAACACTGTTTTCATTTGAATGAAAGGGAACTCTTAGGCATAAAGAAATTAAGATTTTAGCTACATCCAGAGCCAGGTTTAGGTGGCTAGCACAACATCAGAGAAACCTGTCTGAGAATTCAAAAAAAAAAATTTAACATCACAATTTTTAATTTTCAAGTCAACTTCTCATTCACATGCATATTTCGATCACAGATATGACTGCAAATACATGCAAATAAATGGCTATAATCTGGTCTTTTAAAACAAGTATTTGAGCCACAGACACACCAGGGAATTCTGAACAGCTTACTAAATTTATTGGAAGGAATTAACATATGCAACAGAATGCACTGTTCTGGTTTTAGCAGCAAGTCACACAACACACTGCTTGAACTGTGCCAAGCTTGGTAAACTCAAATGCATCATGCCATATCCCTCTCAAATTTTTGTTGTAAGCAAAAGCACTAGCAAGTCTTGGCCACAGACAGGCATAATGGAAATCTGGAAGAGCCCCCAGCAATCTGCTTCCAGAGCAAGCACAAAGAGAAAAACAGGAAATGCAAGGCCACATACAATTTGTAGATCACACAAAATTGTAGCACAGACACTTTACTACTTCTAACTGGCATTTTGGCATTGTAAGGTCTCATTTTCCTGAAATATACTGTGAAGATATATAAAGTTAGAAAAATTACTTTTTCTACCCGGTCTTATTACAAGGTAATGTTCCTGCTGAATTAAAGCATAAATATGGAAAAGATGTTTTTACAGTCCTTTATGTTAGCATAACAAGGCGATCTTGAGGAAGGCTCACCATCAGAACTACTACTTACTATCTGCTAGTACAGCTAGGTCTACCACCAAACTCCAAGCTTCAAACCTGGAATGATTATCAATGTGTTGAGAATGCAAGACTAAAACAGAGGGAGGCTTATAAAAGCTCATCCATATTTGGTAAGCCAGGCAAAAGTATGCCTGCCATTAATCTCAGAGGAAAACACCAACTGTTATTTGACAGCCAAACCTCATTTCACACCAACTAATCTGTTATCAGTTCGATGCTGGAAATCAGAAAGCCATATAAGGAGTATGCAAGACTGAGAACCTCACAGATCACAGATGTGCAAAAGGCTGCTGCTGAAGCCCTGGTATGACCAGGCTTCTCAAGGAAATCATGGTGAGTGGATACATTCCCCTTCTTACCCAACAGACATGTTGAAATTTGCTATCAAAGGTCTGGTCTTGCAAGTGCCAGTATTTCACCATTACCAGGGATGCGTGTATTGATAAATACCTGTAAAACATGTTGTATAACAGCCTCTTAATAAAAGCTTGCTGTGATGTGGAGAACCACATCACTGACTGTTCCAACACGTGTAAACAGACTGACTGCCCCTCAAGTTATTTTTTTATTTCATCTACCCGCTACTTTCACAGCTTGTAAGACTGCCCATCAGATACACGAACGACTCCTTGGGCTGCATGACCATAAGTTGGTGATTTGACTGGATGAAATCAGGACAGACACATACTTTATTACCAAGATTTCTGTTGGAGCTTTTAAATTACAACAGTATCTGAACACATCATGAAGAATACATATATAGCTGAAAAACACAAGCAGCAAGATAAGCTTTGCAAGATTGAAACTGCATGATTGTGAGAGCTGATTGTGCAAAACACAAAGCCCGAGCTGTGTAAAACACCTGATTGTTAAGTCTAATTTTCTCAAGCTGCTTGGTAGAGAAATCAGCATTTTGCACTGTACTGTTTTCATGTGTGTACAGAGACATTAAGTGGAAAGAACTGACAAGAACCAGAGATCTCGAGCAGGTTTAGCTTGTAAGGCCAACTTTTCCTCTTCCAACTTGTTGAGAACCCTCTACTAGTTCATCCAGTCTGTTCCTTCAAGAATTACAGACAAAAGTTAAAGTTAAAAAAAAAAAAACAACAAAAAAACCAAACCCAAAACTCTTTTAGAAAAGTAGGAAAACAAGGTATTTCCCTAGAGTCGCTACCAAATCCACGACACACGAACTGCATACTGCAAAATAATAGTCTACACAAAAAATTCAACAAATAAAAATGTATAATGATGCTCTAAAAGTATCCTTGGTTGGGAGGTTTGGGAGTGTGGAACTGTCATTTTCCGCCTGTACCGATTTGAGAAAAATTAGAAAGTATGTATTTAGGAAAGAATACAGCTGCAACCCCAAATATGCAACAGCTAATTAGCTATCACCTAATAAACATGCTGACACCTTACATCAACAACAGACTTTTGCAGGAATAAATATATTTGTGTTGATTAGACACATCTTTCTACCTAACTTTAGAGACTTAGACATACATAAAAAATTTTTCTTCTACTAGGTAATGGCCCTTGCCTCTTTTATACCCTGAAGGGCATCAGTGACAACTCTGTTCTGATGAATCCTACCTCAAAGAAAATACCCTACGCAAGTCACTTTTTAATTTTCTAGGAAAAAAAAAGACATAGGAATGGCAGTTATAGAGAATTTGAAAACCATGGTACTTCTGTATGGGAAAAAGCTTGTACAAGCCACCTAATCTTGCTCAGGATTTCCACTGAAACTGACAGGAACAAACGGGATCATAAAAATTCATCTCAAACAGAAGTCACAACTGCAAAGTTTCAACCTGTTCCAGCTTTTGTATGAAAGCTCTTACCACTCCTGAAAATACTTAGCATAATTGGCATGTTATTGATATTTGCAGCTTTTGGTACAGTTAGTATTCTGAAAGTCAGAAAACTTTATTAAAAATTCACCTCATTCACTGTCCATAACAGAACACCAGTTACTGAAACCCAAAGATTTTTTAAAATGTCATATTTGGAGAATATTCTCATTGGTACTTTATTAAATAGTCTTAGACGCTAAAAATACACCTGATACTTTCCAGTCTTACCAAGATGTTAGCATTTTCAACCACAATCAAACTGCAACTGTTATCTGGAGATGATGATGTAAGTAATCATCAGTGAGGCAGAAGAGTCTGTAACTCCACAGAGTCACTTTGAAAAACAATGCTTTGTGTGTGCAATGTGCAGCATAACCGTTATGTAAATCTCATGGAACTTAATTTTGTGTTATATTAATTAGGCTGCTGAAAACAAAAAAACAGGCAATTTGCATAAGGATCAGGCAGTTTATTGAAAAACTTTTAAAACAAAGTAATAAGCACTTATGCACATAACTAATCATAAAATGTGGGATTCCCACTCATGTTTGGAGTTGTAAAGCCAGTGAAGAGACAGACATACACAAAGGAGCTGCCAAAAATATCTTGCATCTAATTTATTCTGGAGACATGTACTTTGATAACCACTGAGGTCCTGAACTGTTTAAAACCTATTTACAGTTCACGTAGAAAACCTTCAAATTACCAAAGGTGGAAAAAAATCAAAGACCTATTAAAAACACTCCTAGATTTATTTTTAAACAGATGAGAAACAAGTTAATCTAACAGCTGGTGGCTGGATTGATTAATATTAGCAGAGATATATACAATGAGTTACCAAACCCGGCAGTATAATTTAAAAATGGCATTTTAATTCAGTTTCAGAGGCTCTGCTAATGTCCTAATTTGTCTTGCCTACTTGTCACCTTTTCTGTATTTTTATTTTTGGCTAACTTGAATATTCTTTCTGCTGACTTGATATGAGTATTTAATGTTAGAAAGAGATCATAGCTTTGTTCATTTTCCCTTTAAAATACAGCATTTAAATTTATCTTCTCTTAAAAATGTCACTCCAAGGCACAACTCCAGTATGACAGACGCACAGCTGAGATTTACACGATTGGGCTTGAATCTCATATAGGAGAAGGCAATCAGTATCTGGGAAGACAGGAGGAAGAAGTATGCAAAACATGCCTGGATTCCCCTTTCATCTTTCTGAGATGCTAGAGCAGAAGAAATGTAACAATAAAAGTTTTGTGGCAACCTTCCTCTGCAAATACTACAGGATCAAGAGGAACGGAACTAATCTGAAGTACTCTTCACTCCCAGCAAGTCAACGGCCCCCAGATCCTCTTTGTATAGTTCTGATGGATCAACTAGACGAGGAGTTGCAGCTCTGACACAGAGTCAGAACACATGTTGCAGGCCAGAAGTTTTCCCAGGAGGAAGAATAAGCAGCTGAACTAACATTCAGAACATTTTAGGGTACTCTGGTACAAACAAGGATCAAAACATAAAACAATTTAAAAATGGGTGAGATAAAGTTACTGGTTTAGATGGTGGTTAATTTCAATTTGTTCAATGCAACTGGTGCAATAGTCTGTTAAAATAAAATACAAACCATGTGGATGTGGTTTGTAAGTTATCTCACATTTCACAGTCAAACCTTTAGGTTTGTTTTTTTTTGTTTTGGGTTTTTGTTTGTTTTTATTTGTTTTTTTTTAGTGGAGTTTCCTGGCTACATTCAAACAGTAACAAAATAATACCTTTTATATTTAGAATAACTACATAAACCAAAATTTGTTTCCTCATAGGACACTGATGCAAAAATAGTGTCACTAAAATAATGCTGACCAACACTGCCAGTGTTCTAGAAATGTAATAGTGGAAACTGCATATTAGTTAACTCCAAAGAAACAAACAAAAGCTACATTTAGACTCTGCTATGCTATGCATGTCCCTATTTATTACGCTTGGTCTGTATATGACTTCTTTTTAATAACATTCCATTAGGGCTTTCATATTGCAGTTTTTGTATTAGGTCTTTGAAATGACATGCTATTATCAAAACTGTGGTTTAATATGGATGTCTAACTCTTCTATTAGGGTAGGTCAAGCTGTGTAGTATGTAACTAAAATGTTCTTTGGCTCCAGAACTACAAACACGTATTCAGACTAAAGATCTACTTTATTCAAAGTTTTTCAAGCAATTAGATGTGACACAGAACAAAAGAAAGACTAATTCACTTACTCTAAGCCAGTCTGCATTTTAAGCCTTTTCTCATTTTGTGTGGTGTTATTACTTCTATTCTTTTAACTCTTTCACTTTTGGAAGTTTTCACATCCATCTCAAATTCCCTTTTATTTCTGCATCAATCTTCTTTACTAGCTCTACTACACAATTATAAGCTAGATGTGGTTTCACTACCAGTATATGTAATGGTGTATTTTCTGTTGATTCTGTAACAGAATAACAACCAAAAAATGCTGAAGCACATTAAATAAAGCACATTAAATATCTATACTAGACTTAACCACTTGTTAACCTGACAAAGAGGATATAAAAAACAGCTCCTATTCAGAAGCATCATAACATTAAAATATTATTTCCTCTCTCCTCTTTCCTAAAAGCTCATCTTGTAGCAATGCAGCATTATTCTCTGTGGATCACCTGTTCCACCTATGAAAGTCCCTCCTGCTAAGAAATCGTTGTTTTACACTTAATCATAATGAATTTCATTTTGAGTAACGTTTCCCATTCAGGAAATATAATCCAGTCTTTTTCCCTTCCCTAACTATACAGTTTGCTTTTCTTACCCAGCGTAGAGCTGTATGTCTAATACAGACCAATCTCTGACTGAGGTATAAAACTCCTTACTTTCAGTCAAGATTTAAGAGTTATGCCGTGACTGTAACAAGTTATGTAACCATAAGGAGTGCCAAGAATCTCGTGTCTTGTCAGCCTCCATTAAATATCAATGCGAATCAAGAGATTAGAGAAAGAAAAAGAAAACAATGAGTGATCCAGAAAATGGCAAAGTTCAAAGATGACATGATGATCACCTTTCTCTTTCCATTAAGAAAGTAAAAGCAAATGATCTTCCGCTCTCCACAGCTGTTGAATGAATACAAAGATTCAGGCCTCAAATGGTTGCTGGTTTTCCCTTGTTATTTGACAAGACGTGCTCGCACCCCTTCGGCCAAAGCACAGGATCCCAAACTCTTGGGGCCATCACATCGCTACCAACGCTTAGACTTCCTCGCTGGCCACCAGTACCCCATGGACCCGAGCAGTCTGCAGACGTGTTCTTTCCCGTTCTGTTCTGCAAGCTATTCTGGGCCCCGACTACGACCTGCTCACACGCGAGGCTCCGGCACGCCCGGGCAGCGCCGCCCCCC
>VZRW01011092.1:12464-38597 GCA_013398125.1 Aegotheles bennettii
CTGCTGCCGGGCCGCGCTCCCCCGGGAGCGCTGCGAACAGCGGGCGGGCCGGGGGCAGGGGGGCTGGGCCGGGGGCAGGGCGCAGGCATCGTGTCGGTGCGGTGCTCGGAGGAGGTTACAGCCTCCGGGCAGCATCTGGAGGGATCGCGGTCTGTCACTGCATCGTCCCGGGACAGGGATGTACGACAGGAACCCTGCACAAGATCCAATCTTGGCTGTGGCTCTGTAGTTCTCTGTAGTGCTCTGTGGAGCTCGCAGATGAGAGCCAGTTGTGGTAATGTATTTGGAAAATCAGAAGAAGTCTAAGCTGGATTAGGCCTGGTAAACTGGTACAGTGTTAGAGCTCGTCTCCTGCACGACTGTGCTGCTCCCTCGTACTCCATCTTCCCCAAGTTTATGTGACTGTGCTACACACCCTGCACACCTTCATGGCAGCAGAACAGCCATTCCTGCTGGTGCTTGATTTCACTGTGATGAGGAGGTATCCGTGTGGTAGCTTGGCGACATCGTGGTTGTTCTGATAGTAAAACATACCCACCAGACCTCCTTTTCTATCTGCCCAGTTTCTGTCTGAACTTTGTAACATCTGGTCATTTTATGTAAATTTGGTTCCTTGAGTAAGTCAATAAAATCTAGTGATAACTAACATCGCAGGCATATCTATTTCACACTTTTTGTAACACTGTTATCTCAGTGTCTCACCACACAGATCATCTGTCAACTAAAAGCACAGATTCTACTTGAGAGTAAGGGATCACCTAAATCTTATGATTAAAAACTCTTCAATCAAATATGTTTTATCATCCTTAAGTATGTACATACTGTGGAACGTACTGTATGCCCTGGTTGTGCCCCCACACACACTTTACTATAGCTGGTCTCCCAATAAGCTGGACTGTTTATGTACAGGTATCTTTCCTTTTGGATACAGTTTTAAGATTGACACTTTCTTAAGATGTCATTTTATAAGTTAAGAGAAAAAGAGATTTGAAAGATGGAAGGTAGGAAAAGATTGACAGTTGTAAGGTTGTGTATTTACTTTCAGAATAGTTTTGATTGTCAGGCATTTCACACCCATATTTCCTACATATCATGGTTTAAGAAAAATTAATATGTTTTAGAAAAAAAACAACCCTTAAACAAGTATGTTAATGAAATCAAGTAGTACTCAGTTAAGTGAAGAAGAGTGCCAAGATCCACGTGCACCTGCATGTGATTTTCTAGTGCCATCTACGACGAAGCAGAAAAGCAAAAATGTGTATATGAGGTCATCTTTACGAAGCCATGGGTTATATGGAGTGCATGTTTTCTAAAACATTTAGCAAACATTGAAGAAATGGTAAATACAGGGAAGCTCTTGAGTAGTTTACATATTCAAAAAAGATGAGGAAAGGTTGATTTTTTTTTTTTATCCTCCCTTAAGCATACAGCTGGATTTCAAAGTCTTGCAGCTCTTCTTTCAGACTGCTTAGGCATATTTTTTGGGAAAGCAATACTGGTTCAGCCTTTCATTAAGGACTGAAATTTCAATTCTTGAGGCTTTAAACTGCTGAATGATGAACAGGGTGCATGATGGAACAGATCTAAAAACGTCACGCTCAGCATAGAACATTGTTACAGTTATTGACTGAATTTTTTTTTTATAAAATATATATCCCTGCTGCATCATTAGTTTTTTTTAATAATACCGAGTTTAATGCTCTAGTTAGTTTTATTTCTTTCTCGTTTTTCTTAACCACTTATGCAATATTCATAATAAATATTATTAAAAATAAACAACAAGTAGATTTAAAAGTATTCTGTTTTAAACTTGGCAGAATCTAATTTTTGAAATACTGATAATACAGGCTCCAGAGAATAGACTAATCCAAGACTTTCAATCCTTTGTGCCTTTTTCAGATACTACATTGACTTTCAGGTATATGAGAAGTCACTTTGGCCTGCAGCAACCAGTAGGTAAGGAGTAGAACAAAACTTTGCACCACTTTCTGATTTTTGTCTGTTTCCAGGTTGTTTACTGTCCTTTATCAATTCAAGCATTCTAATCAAAAGGAAAGGATATTTAATACAAGAGTTTAATATCTTAGAAATGAATGTCAAGAAATGAATGCTCATATTATCAAACTAAAACAGATGCTTGTTTTGTTTTAAATATAAGAAATAATGTTTTTGTGACTATAAGGAAATGTTTACCCTACAAGGGCTGGTTCAAAGTGCATCCTGTTTTGTTTGCTCATTAACTTAAAAATACTGCATTGAGAGATGGGGCGGAAAAGAAAGACATTAAAGTTAAAATAGAGGTTTCACCTGTGTCCTGATCTTCGCTGTTTGTATCACAAATTCCTCGAGTATGCATTATCTAATTTTTAAATTAAAGAAAAAATGATTTTACTATAATTCCTTGTTTGCAGTAGACAAAAATGCAAACACAATGTTAATCAGAGTTACAAAATTGATACAGTTACTAGAATCATTGGCCAGCCTCCTTTAAATCAGTTCACATAAAATTGATCAGCACTGATAGTGTCTGATAATCTTTATTTTAACTTTTTGTTCCAGGAAAAATTAGAAATTCAATATGGCACCCATTTTAGATTGGAAGAAGCTTATGAAAGTTGATCCAGATGCTTTGCCTCGTCAAGAAGAACTAGCAGACAGATTGCTGGGGACCATGTCCAAGGTACTCAAGGGGAAAAAAAATACAAGGTTTTTGTTATGCTTTCTTCCCTACACTGTCTGGTCCTTTACATGCATAAATTATTTATTTTGTGAATTTCATTGATATTTGTATAAAAACACTGATGTCTCTTTCCCTAGGTTGATGCAAAAGACTTAAAAACTGAAACTCAGGAACAACTGATACACCTTTTTAAAATTACTCAGTCGCTAATGAAGGTTTGTATTAATCCTCACTTTCTACAGTTCTGTGGATGCATTTGTTTAGGTTTTTTTTAAATAAAAGCATCATTACTCTTTTTTTTTTTTCCTGCATTGAGCGCACTGGTTACTCCTAAGAGCATTTTTATGCTACATGTGTGCTTTTACCAGAGTATCTGCTGGTAGCTGTTGGATTTACAGCATGTAGCAGTGGGAAGTAAAGTGAATAGGACTGACGTAGATTATATATATATAGTTAAGAAACCTTAGTTTTACAGATGGAAAATGCAAACAAGTATCTCAAAAATTAGTTAGATGTTGTAAGTTATGGGTAATTATTTTAACTTTAGTGCAAGTTTTGTGTAGGTTGGTGGTTTAGAGTAAATAAAAGCATCACTATGAATGGAGAAACACTACCATCCTAAAACTGATCCTATAAATCTGTCATACTTACTTGTATTTACACAGAAATGTACTGAAAGCAAGAAATAACAGCAGCGTAGGTTAGCACATTGGTTTGAGAGAGGCTTTGTTACTTTCTTCAGTTCTCAGCAGTATGCCTCTGAATGTTTAGATAGTGCTGTAGAATAAATTACTAAAGAAGATACTTCAACAACCCGGACTTCTTAATTGTCAGCATGGGGAAAAATGGGAGTGGTTTCATTTTTTTAAGGAGAGAAAATCAATGTTCTTTTGTAAATGTTTTGGTCATTTTAAACATGATGTTCATGAAACAATCTTTTAATCTACGGTAGTAGTAAGTATTTCTTCTTTGCTCTTGTATGTTTTTCTCCACAGATGAAAGCTCAAGAGGTAGAGCTGGCACTAGAAGAAGTTGAAAAAGCTGGGGAAGAGCAAGCGAAATGTGGTAAGCAAGCCTTTATGCTGTTCCTAAATGATTTGTTAATTGTGTTTTTTATTTTATTTTTTTTTAGGTTTAGGGAACTGAATAAAATACTAGCTCCTCTGCAATCAATTGCTTCAGTGAAGCCAAATATTTGAAGACTAAAGTTAACTGTTGTTGTTTTATGTGCTTTTAACCTTGTTGGGTAGTTTATTCTATCTGTTCTATTTTAACAGAAAATCAATTTAAAACAAAGGTGATGAAGCTTCAAAAAGAATTAGAGGTATGTTTTAAAATGTTGTTAGTTTATAGAATGCTGTTTGGTGGGATTTTTTAAAGGAGGTTTTTTAGACTAGTATTTTACTCCAGTAAAGAGATGTAATAGTCCTACATTTTAGCTAATATTTTTTATTGGCTTTTGAATATTCACCAGCCTCAGGTTTGCAAAGAGCTGTATTTATAATGATTTTTTTATACTTTAATAAATCCCATTTATTTGTAGAGATTTCTGGGTTTTGTTGAAAGAAGCTAGTGAGCCCTTCCTCTTGTGTCTCATGAACATTAGGAACATTAGTCCTAGTGTCTGCTTTTTTTTTTTTTTTGGTCTTTCTTTTTTCAAGAACTGAACTATATTTATAATGTTATTTTAATGCTTTTAAGATGGCACAAAGGTCTGCTGGTGGTCGTGATACTCGTTTTTTGCGTGATGAGATCCGCCAACTGGAAAAACAATTAGAACAAAAAGAAAGACAGTTATCCGATGTAGAAAAAGAACTGGAAAAAGAGAAGAAAATGAATGAACAGGTAGGAAGGGCTTCAGCTTGACATCTCTAAAAGCTGTTCTGGCACATCTTTTGAAAAGTTGTTCTGCTAAGAGCCTCTGAAATTAAAAAAAAAAACAAAACAATGATGTAATAGGACTGCTATGCATTCGTTTTCTGTTTTGTTTCTGGAGTTCTTTGTTTCCATAGTTTGTGGTGTTACTGATGCCTATAAAGGTTTTCCATCTTGTTCTAGCTTGCTCTTCGAAATGAAGATGCTGAAAATGAAAACGTCAAATTAAGGAGAGAGGTTAGTTAAGAATTACTGCTGATTTACTGTATTTTTATTTATAAATATATTATTAGCTTTCTATATTTATGATCTTTGGTGTGGCATGATGTTTAATTCTGTTTTAGAACATTTCCTGGTTACTGGTACAAGGAGAATATGGAATTTTAATCACATTTACCAAATACATAGTACATCTGCTCCAATGAATTAATTGAGGTCAGGAGGTGTCTACATTTGAATTTACATAGTCCTACTGTGCATTAATTTTGTCTGAATTTTGTTTTGTAAATTTTTAGTATTTTTCTTAAATACTGTTGGTGGATTAGAGAGAATTTGGTTTACGCTTTCTGCTTTTGCTAAGATTGTCTCATTGGTAAAAATAAGATTGTAAAAAGTTGGAAGTTAATGTAACTGCTAAGATATAGTTAACATTCTTTATTACTAGATTTTTTTTTAATGATTCTCTTGAAACATTTTTTCTAGCTGTTTTTAGGAAAAAAAGCATATTTTATATCATTTTAGTACCTGTAATCTTGGCCTCTGAGAGAAAAAAAAAACAGACAACAAAAGTTAAATGAATGTTCTGAGGGGAAACCTCAAGAATCATTCCTCAAAATGTCCTTTTACATATGTGTGTGTATGTATGTACGTGCATGCACATGTATATAGAAAAACTCTATCTTATTTTGTGTTTTATGTTGATTCCTATTTAGTCTTCCTAAAGGAAACATAATTTCTAATGTTTTTCATGCTTTGTTCTCCTGGTCTTGCTCTCTTCTTTTTAATCCGAAGCAAAAACGCATAAAGAAAAAGGTGAGACTTCTCATTTTTTTAAAAGCAGAGTATAGGAATTTGAGTGGGTTTTGACTTGTGTTATCTTGCTAGAAAAGCAATAACTTTTTGTCTTCAACTCTTCAAAATAGATTTATGTTTTGATTGCTTCCTGTGCAGAATGAACAATTGCATCAGGATGTAGTTGACTACCAGAAGCAAATAGATTCTCAAAAAGACACAATTCTATCACGAAGAGGAGAGGAGTCTGATTACAGATCACAGATGTCCAAAAAGAACTTTGAGCTTGTCCAGTATTTGGATGAAATTCAGGTAAAATCTATGCATACTATTGAGTATTTATTAGATTGTTACTGACAATAGTGCTTTTCAGAAAGCTATGTCCATTAACAGATCAAGTCATGTGGAGTGAGGGAATTCGTAATGGTTGGATTCTGTGATGCATATAGTCTGCATCTGTGAATCTGGCAAAGGTAATGGAGTTACTGGCAGTGGGAGATGTGTCTTTTATTTGCTCTTAGAATTTGTTGGAATTGGTGATCTAGAGATGTAATACTCTTTTCTGTGCTAACTTACACTTACAAGTCTTACATTTAAGGTAACTGTCAATTACTGGTTATTCAGGTATTAAAACATGCATTTTTTAAAAGCAGCTTTTTTCTTCAATTTTGCAGAATTTGACTGAAACTAATGAAAAGTTAGACATTCAAAATCAAGAAATGAGGAAGAATCTTGAGGAATCAGTGCAAGAAATGGAGAAGATGACTGATGAATATAACAAAATGAAACGAATTGTGCAACAATCTGATATTATTATGGATCAGTTACGAAAAGAGAAAGAACAATACAAACTTCAAGTAAGAACTGATTTTTATAATATTGAATGTAATTTTTTTATGTTATTCTCTATTATCATATTTTAAATTAAAAAATATTCAACATACCCAGTTAAAATCACATGCTCTACTGTAATAACACTCTTTAAAAGTAGTGTGATCTTCTAATTTGATGCAAATTTTAAAACTTGACTGCAGATCACAGAATTTTTTGGTACAAAATATTAGTCACACTCTGTTCTTAGGAGTCATGACCTTCCTTTGCTGTTCTAATGCTAATCTGTTAAATTGTACGTGCTTGATGTAGTGTGTTTGTACATACACATTGGTTAAGCAAAATATTTTTGTGATACGATGTTCATCCAAATGGCATTTCTAGGTTCAGGAGCTTTCAGACCAGCTGAAAGCAAAGAATGAGGAAGATGATCCACTCATGGCAGCTGTAAATGTGAAAGTAGAAGAATGGAAGGTACTTTTAAATACTTTTTTACTATTCTTAGGAATTTTTTCAAGTGTTCTGATGGTATTTTATCTTCTTTTCAGAAAATCCTAACTTCAAAAGATGAAGAACTCTTAGAGTATCAGCAAGTGTTGTTTAACTTGAAAGAGAAATTGAAAATGGCCCAACTTGATGTAGACAGAAACAATATACTGGCCCTTCAGCAGGTACAGTCTGTGTGAGAAATTACACAAATAGAAATTACCATTCACTAAGTATGCTAGTGACCAAATGATTATTTAGTCTTTCATAGTTTGTAGCGTATGTGTTACTTACGTTTCAGAATGATAAGATGGGTTGATTCATTCCACTACAAAGTTAGCTTAATAGACAATGGACAAAGGAAACTGCCCTTGCTATATGTATGAACTGAGCTCTTGGTAGTTGGTTCTGTTACTTTCGTATTAATCTTTTCTAACTATTAGTAGAATGATTTCTTGAACATCTAAGCATCCATAATTTAATATTTTTAAATTACAACTTAGTTTCTATCCTCTAAATCTGTTAGTCATGGAAGAGTCTTACCTGTTGGTTAATTTTATGTGTGCCCTTGTCTCACCCGATGCCATACTACTAGGTCTGTGGTTCAGCCCATGATAGAGTCAGCTGAATTTATGTATCTGTCATATTCATGTAAAAGTACATTGTTCTTTATGAGTTTGAATTTGCCAGCTTTCTTGAAAATCATTAAAAGAATAAATAAATAATGTGGCCCATTAGGAACCCTGAAATACACATTATAGAAAGCATACTGTACGATACCAGGATGATTTCTTGCCTTGCTTCAAGTTTTCTGAATAAATGTGTCATGGCATTTGTCACACGTTGGGCCCTTGTAGACTGAGCAGTATGATGAGATATATTCATGCAGTCTTCCAAAACTAGGAACAGATAGCTTCTCAGGAGAAAAAAAACCCCTAAGTACAGATAAGCTTCTGATGATCAGAAGAGGAAGGTAGCTGAAAGTAACTTTGGTATGCAGCTGTAGAGTCTGTTTCTAGTTGACTTGATGGTTGTAGAGGTTGCTTTTTTGGAAGACTATCCTTAACATGACATTTTGAACAGTTTTGTGGAAATAAGCATATTTTTAAAGCAGACACTTAAAAATTAAATCAAATTACCACGCTATGTTTTAACTCGAAATGGACTGAGCATGTTATGGTTCAGTGTATGTTTACATTTTGAAGGGTTATGTTTAGCTTCTTACAACTTTGCTAAGCTCTTTACCTTTAGATTTGAAATGTGGTTGTATTTGGCCTCTAAGAAAGCCTGAGCTTTTGTTTTTCATAACAGTGATATAAAGTAAGCTTGGCAACATTTGAGATTTTTATGTTATAATTACTTTCTGTAACTTTTTTTCAAGTGTATTTTTAATAATTTTCTTCTTTCTTTGTTCATCACAGAAAAAGTAACATTAAGCTCTGTGATATTTCTAAAGTTCATGTATAAGCACAGAATCAGTATACATGAGTAGAAGTAACTTTCACAGTCTGTGTGTACTTATGGATGTATATGCATGCAAAACTATGTAATACAACTTCTAAAAAGTTGGATGACTTGCTGTCATCAGTCTGCAATACTGATGTCACATATGAAGGATTGCTAGTCCTCCCAATCTTGAACTTTTATCTTTTGGTTCCCGCTGGCAATAGCTTATGAGGAAACTGTAAGAAATCCATATTGTCTAAAACTTTCCATCATACATTGGCTTACCTCTTAAGAGAACTGTTTCATTTAAAATTGATGCACTAAAATAGTGGTTTCATATTTTTTTGTTTGAATGCTTTATTTTTACTCTTTCTTTTATTTTTCCTGCTTTGCCCTTGTATACTCAACTTCTAGATAATATCTGAACTCTATGTTGTAAGTACAGTATATTTGCTTGTTCTATAAATTGTTTTGAATTAGCTGCTTTTGAATGTCTTCTCTTACTGTTACTGTGTGGTATTCTGTATTGATAGTTTGCCTCTCAGTAAAGAAGAATTCTTTAATGGAGTTACTTTTTTTTTGGTGTGTGTAGGGAGTGCAAGATCGAGATGCTCAGATAAGATTGCTTACTGAGCAAGTTGAACAGTATACCAAAGAAATGGAACAAAATGCATTTATTATTGAGGAATTAAAAAATGATCTCCAAAAAGATAAAGGTAATGTGACCATTTCATTTTAAGGTCTATGAGAAGGAAAATAAGAAACTACAAATTTACTGTGCATTATTTATTCTCTAGAAATACAGAAAAAGCATTTGCAATATTTGAGTAATACTACTATTTAATTTTTTTTGTTCATATCCATTTATTAAATGTTTGAGAAGAGTTTAAATTTATTCACAGTACTTCTGTGGGTTTTGTGGGCAATACAGTGCCTAATAAAACTATACCCAGTCTGTAAAGTTAGAGCATAAAATGAAAAGTCACAGCTCTATCAAGAATTGCAAATGCATGTAATTAAAAATAAATTCTGATGTCCCTTACATGCAATTCCTTCTTATAGATACTGAATAAATGAGGAAAAAAACCTGTATCTATGTAGTATTTTGTAATTACCTTAATTAAAAAGAGCAGAAAATTAAGATCTTCTTTATAACATCATCTGAACTACTTCCTGGCTTAATGCTGATAGAAAGAATTCCTAATTGAATTGTAAACAGATCAAGGTTTTTCTTTCCAGGTCATTCATCTCTTGCTCAGCAGAATTGGATTGGGGATATACAAGACAAGTTAAAAATGCTAGAAGAGAGAACTAAGGAGGCTGAGAAATCGGCAGAATTAGCAGAAACAGATGCGAGAGAAAAGGACAAAGAACTTGTTGAGACTCTGAAACGCATGAGACACTATGAACTGGTAAACAATTTGTCAGAGTGGACAGGATATTCCATCATATTTTTAGGCAATCATTTTGTCCTTCCATTTTTTATTGACTTTGTTCTAATTAGAAATTAATGACTTCTGATGCCAAGTTCCTTTCTTTTCTTTCATAATAACATTTAGTTGTCACTGCATGCAGTTCGTTAGCTACTTAACAATTTTTACAAGTTCTCAGTTTTAACATATTCATACAGGTTTCTGAAGTCCCATTAAACAATAACTGAACAGTCAAGATACAATTCTTCAAAGGATCATTTAGTAAGAGGACTCAGTTTTGAAATACACAGACATTCCTCTGTAGCCAAAAGACAGATTTGTAGGATTTGCTTTTTTTTTCAGTAACTTTTTTCACTAAGCTTAATAAAGAAGAGCAATATAGGTTGAAAAACATTTTTTCTTACCTGTGTAATGATTAAAGACAGAGTCATAATTTTTTTCTTACATCTTCTGTTGTATTGGTTTTTTTTTTTACTTCCTGTTTGGATTTTTACAGGGAATATATGGTTTGGAAGAGGCTGTTGCTGAAATAAAAGATTTAAAAAAGCAAATCAAAATACGAGATCATGAGATTGAAACATTAGTTAAGGAAGTCAATAAACTTGAACTTAAAATAAATGATTTTCTTGATGAAAATGAAGATCTTAGAGAGCGCTTAGGTATGCTATGTCCATTACGTTTTCAATTAGTTGTGTAAGATTTGAAAAAGAATTATTTCATGGAAATCTTTTACTGTACTAAGTAACTACTTGGAAATAATTCTGGATATTCTCCTAATATTTGCAGGTACTAATTATATTCTTATTTAAATTAACTACATTCTAATGATTACTAACATTAGTGTTCCTCCTTAATAAATAATTTTACAGCATATACTGTGTTTTAGGTCTTGAGCCAAAAACAATGATTGATTTAAACGAATTTAGAAACAGCAAGGCACTGAAACAGCAGCAATATAGAGCTGAAAAACAGATACTTTTGCAAGAGGCAAGTGATAAATCCTATTTTTGTGTGAGAGCTATATAATAAAAATGTATTTGAACAAAATTAAATACTGATCTGTGAATAATAATATGCAGATTGAAAGACTCGAAGAGGAAAGAATTGAACTGAAAAAACAGGTTCGTAAGTTGGCTCAGGAGAAAGGAAGAAGAGTTGCAACGATAGGTGGGATTTTTTTTTTATTATAAGTTGTCCTTTCAAAAACATGCTGTCTGTACTTGTTAATATAGCTATGTTACACTTACTCATTTGTTTAAATTACAAGGCTAAATAAATTTCATTGAATCTGTAGGAAGACATGACTAGTTTTGTGTTTCCATAGTTTTACAGCCCAGTAGCTTTTTGACTTGTGGTCGTTAATAATTCATCACTGAGAGTTGTGTCATTGGCTTGCAGTTCTTAGATGCAGGATGATCTTGCCATGATTCCCATTAAATCTGTATAATTTATGTGTTTCAAAAATCTTAAAATTTCAATTCTGTGCCACCCAGGGAAGCATAATGTGTTCAAAGGGAAAGGCTTACAGCTCCTTATTTTGCAGGTAGAAAACTAGAACTCAGATATACTAAATGGAATATATTCCCTTGCTTGGAGACCAGTTAAAAATTCATAATCATTTATTACTTGTACATTTACTTGCAATTAGGATTGGATGCTAGTGATGTGTGTATAACTGATAGCTTTACTGAAGAGAAGGAGATGAATGAGATGAAGTTGGATTTCTTGAACAGACATGATATTGCTGAAGTAAAAGCAAAGGTAAGTTCATAAGGCAAGTTCATAAACATTTATTGTATTTCTCTTTCAAAATAAAAATAATGTTCTTTTGTAAATATCTGTTCAAATATTTCAATAGGTGCTTTTATTAACTGCTTTTAGAGAATCCCAAAATTAATAATTTGTAATTTTTTTAGGAGACTAATGAATATTGTATATTTTTTGTGAATATAAGCTAGCAGCTCATGTAATGTGGAAGGGAGAAAGACACTTGCAGATAGAGAAGCACTGGTTAGACTTTTGAAGTCAGAGAAAGATACAGCTGAAAACAGTAAGGCTGTGGCAAATCTACCTAGAAGATCTTCTGGCATACTTGAGAATTTAAATCATTTGGAAGAACATAGAAACGCTTCTTTGATTAATTTAGGTTCAAAACACATGACAGAGTGGCAACTAGTTAGTGACAAATGTGATTCTGAAACTCTCAGTATAAAAGAACTTTTTATATCACCAGAACTACAATTTACACAGACATCAGGGCTAACAGATACAGACAATACAGAGATGTCAAAAGACTTAAAATCAGACTACACAGACTCATTTTTTTCTTACCAGCAAGTGTGTCAGACCTCAGAGGTGAATAACTGGAATTACAGAAACAAACCATCTTTTCAGAATCAAGTGTCCATAACGTCTAGTTCAGACCAAACAGGTCAGGAAAATTTTTGCCCAGGACTATCTCTCAGCAAAAACTCTCTGATTTCTTGTGCATATGCTCTTGGAAAGCCAGTAACACATAAAACACAAATAATAGCATTGAAGGATAAGCGAGACTATTCCCAAGTAAAGTTTTCTGCTTTAACTGCTCTTCAAGAAGACAGAGAAGGAAAGAAATGCCTAACAGGATTGTTGCAAGTAAAAAGTTTGGAAAGTGGACTTGAAAATGGACAAACAGAACACTCAAGTCAGCAGATAGATGCAGTTGAAAATCTCATAGAGCAATTAAGGATAGAATTAACCCTTCTTAGATCACAGGTGAGACACCTCTATCTTATGTGTGTGTTTATATCTATTGAAATTATTTAGAAGGGAAATTAAAATAATAAAGATGCATTAGTTTACTTTTATCTTTATTAAGGAAAGCTATCGGATGGTTCTAATAGAATTGGGCTTTTTTTCTTCTAATAAAAAAGTGCCAAGTCGTCGTTCAATGACATGGGATTGAAAAATATAGGCATATATTTTCATTCTGTTGGTGGAAAAAGTTTGCACAAAATCCGTGCACACGCACATAGATGGGTACAGAGGGAGAACAGTTCTAAGATCTTACACACATCTGTGTAAACAAAGTACTCATCACTATTCTTATGAGTGCATAGAGCCTTGCATCTCATACAAATCAATTATTCCAACTGTATTTTGAACAACATAGTTTGAGGATTGTTTTTGAAACTTGTTTTAAATAAATACAGAGAAATAAAAATAGTAATTTACAAGCATTAGTTGTATGAAGTACAGACTGAAGCAATCCTTTGACATGAAAGATAGATGAGATTTCTATTGAAACACGTAGATGGTATTTGACTAGAGCACATCTCTTACCTCCAGAGAGAACAGATGGTGTGAAGTCAGGCTTTGGGAATGAAGAAGACCTTTCCTTCTGGGAAACATTTAAGAAGTTCCTGGGTTGGTTCTTTTATCCTTTTATCTATTTCCCTGCCACCTGACAACGACATGTATATCTCTTTTCAGAAAAAAATATTTCCAGTGAAAAAATCCATTATTTATTAAAATTATCTCTAATGATAAAATCTTTTAGATTCTTAAAAGGATTTTTGAAAACTTTTTGTAGTCAGTGAAGGAATGGGTTTATCTCAGGATGCTTGCTGTGGTTTGTTTTATTCCCAGGATAAATCAAATAGAAAAGTTATTCACTGGTAGCTTCTTAAATAGGTACTTTCAAATGCTGTGTTCCTTTTCTGCATAGTAGAGGACATTGCTTTGGTTGCTAGAGATACGTTTGGGGCATGGATCCAGCTAATCCCTCATCCTTCAGAGTCTCACAGACTTTTGGTTTGTACCAGAGTTGTTCAACTGCTGCATGACCCAAGAATACATTTCCCTAGACAGTGTTACATGGAATACATATCGTGTAATTCTTCCAGTGAATCTCTGTTCTATTGTGTATCAAGCAGGATGTTCATATGTGGACTGGGAAATTTTCATGAAGGCATACTCCAAATTTGCAAAAGGGTTGGGACTGGAACACTAGATTGCCAAAATTAGAATCTGTGTATGTTTGTCTGGGAGAAATCATCTAAGAATGTGATGAGGAGACATCATGGTTATAATGTATGAGAAAAACAAACAGGTCTTTCCTATCTTTAACTGAAAAGTTTTGAAAATGATGGCATTTCTGTTGAGCCCATTGAGCTATGTAATTGAGCAATGGAAAGTAGAAGTCTATATACACCAGGCTTTTTTCAATTATACAACAGTTTTTCCATGCTACAGGAGTATGCTTTGCTGTTGTGATTTCTCTTAAAATAGTGTGTTAGCCAAGCTATGGAATGAATAATACCTAATAATTGCACTTTCAGTAGAAAAGAATAAGTGGGTTTTTTTATATTTTGGACGAGAAGGCTTGGAAATATATTTTTTTAGTATATAAGTAGAGATAGAATCATATAACTTACTGTTATTTTTTTTTAGAATGAGTAGATATCCAGAAATTTGTTCATGAAGAGTATGCTAAGTAGTTATACTGAATTAAATTTTGAAAGATACAGAAGCCAGGCAGTGCATGTAGTACAGGGTTTTTAAAAAACAAAAGAGGATTAATATTTATATATGATTTATTCATGGTTTAAATAATTTTTTCCTGATAATTTTATTGCTGTGAAGATAAGGCTATTTCTTTGATTGTTGACTTCTATGTAACACCTAATTTTGGTTTACATACTATGTGATTTCACTGTTGAATATAAAAGGATAGCAGTATTTTCAAGCATTTATTCTCATTTAACCAGAGTCTTAATGAAAATTCTAAAACTAAAATTCCTAAACTACTATTTTTTACTCTTCTTTGTTCTTTTCTTTAGAATGAGTATCTTGCAAATGAGTTAAGTGAGAGAGAGAGAGATTTGAAGAAGAAAGAGGCTGTAATAGCCAAATTTCAATCTAAATGTAAGTTGCAATCTGTTTTAAAACTCAGGAATATTATCAGGTACCTGCAGATAGTTTGCTTATTTAGTTGTTCTGCTCTGGTGATTGTGACCACAAATTTCTGTCTTTACAGTTTCTGTTTTGAATATGGTTTGCTTTTGTATCTTTCACAATGATTGAATATGCTGTGTATGTAGAAAGTTATACAATTATTCTGATATATTTCTCAGCTGTGGAAATTACGGCTGTTGAATTGGTCTAGGTGTGAACACAATGATTTCAAAACAATGTAAATGGCATTTATCGAATTGGAATTTCTTTGAATTCTCAGTAATTACATTCTTTTTAAACTTTGTGTTTATATTAGTGTACATCTCGGTGTGTGTGTGTATAAATACATATATACTGTTGCTAATTTTAAACTTAAATTTGTGATAGTACATGAAACATAGTTTCTTCATACTAAATACATTAAACTAGGACCTCTCATGTTTTTCCTTCCTGAATCACACCTAATAAGGATTTTAAGTCTGTGAGTGATCTAATTTATAATAATTATACAATTTACTTGTGTAATTCTAGTGCTTTCCTGGCTTCAAGGAAGTGTTGGGGAATTAAACCCATTGTGCTTACATATATATGTCTGTTAGCTGAAGTGCACTTGCAAACTCTGAAATAAAAATAATGTTAATCTCCCTAGACATGAATCTTAATTTTTTCCCAGAGAATGTGAATTCCAACAATTATTTTTTACTTCTCAAAATATACCTGGTGAAACTGCTCCAAATTTTGAAATTCACTCCTGCGTCTTCAGGACAGTTAATGAGTTATTGTTAAGGTTCAGAGAATGTCCTGACAGGTTTGTAATTTTTTTTTTAAGTTTCCAGACTTCTTGTTCTGTGCTGGAAACTGGAATTCCACTGAGAGACTGACGGTGGCAGGAAAACTATGCCTTGAGAGTCCTTATTACAGCTACATAATTTAAATGGTTTTTTTTTCCCAGTCTGCAGCAGAAATTCAGGCAATTCCTATATACTTAGTTGTTTCACCCAAACACTTCCAATATTTCCTGCCATATTTCTGGATTTGCGAAAGCCAGTCAGACAGGCAACTAAGGAAGTGAAAAAAGTGGCAGGAAACATTGAAGGCTGGAAGGTTCAATAAGCTCAAATGTGTTCTCATGAAGCATTTCATTATTGTTTTCCTGGGTATTTCTCCAGCAAAATACACTCTCCAGATGTTCTTAGAAGCTCTACTTTTAACTTCCTAGTTGTGTCTGTCTATAATATGAACATTCTTTTTAGATATCAAATCAACAAGCAGTATGATGAAATGTCCTAGGAAACCTTAACTCATTTTTTCAATGCTCTTAAATACTTTTACATTTTTTGTTACAGTAAAAGAATTATCAGAAGAGAATAAACAACTTGAACAAGGAATGAGAGAAATATTGCAAGCTGTCAAGGAAATGCAGAAAGATCCTAGTGTGAAGGGAGAAGAAACAGCCTTAATAATTCCTAGTTTGGATCGTTTAGTTAATGTAAGCTTGCTTTTTAAAGTATAGTGTAGTTTTATAGGATTTAGAGGCTTTTTTTTATTACCTCCTCAATTGGGTTATTTTATAATTAAATAGTAGCTTCCTTATACACATGCTTCCTTATTGACAAATAGGAGCACATAGTGTGTATCTCTTTAAAAATGTGAATTAAAAATATACAACAACAAGAGATTGCCAACAAAAATTAAAAAATATTTTCATCTGGATAATATAAAACTGTCTTTGGCAAGTTTATTTTCCCGGTCATTAAACTTAGTTACCAGTTTGTTTGCATGTCTTTTATCTGTATGGGACCCACAGGAAATATTTCAGAATAATGCTTTTAAAAAATTTATATAAATTCTTTTTATAGGAAAATTTAACAATGTAAATCACACTCTGTGGCAAATATACCATCAGGAAACTGATAAATACATTTAAAAATGTTAACATTTCAAGGGTTTTGCTAATTTCTTGTAGTCTAAACTTGAGGGCTCTGGTTTATTATGAAAAAACAAAGCTTTTCTGCATTTTTTTCTGTTTTATTAATTAAATATTTACTGCATTAGGCAATGGAATCAAAGAATTCAGAAGGAATCTTTGATGCTAATGTGCACTTGAAAGCTCAGGTTGACCAGCTTACAGGACGAAATGAAGAATTAAGACAGGAACTGAAACATACTCGGAAGGAGGCAGCAGATTTCTCTAATCAGCTGGCAAATGCAAATGAAAAGGTATACAATTTAGTTTAGACAATTTATTTTGTATTTGAAAAGTGGCTGCTCTGATAATTTAGAACAAAACCACACTATATAAGATACTGAGTTTAGCTTATGTGAATAGTGTTTTATACAACTCTTAATTAAATTTATGTATTGGAACTACCAGTTCGTCCATTTTAAGTTAGATCTTACTCTTCTTAATGTTACTTTAGCCTTGGAGTATCCTATCATGTTGAACACCAAGCATGCCTGTCTTTTGGGGAGAGCTGCGTCTAAGAAAGCTCACAGCTTTCTTTTGTCAAAAAGCCTTTAGTCTTGCATTTGTTGTTTATATATAAGCAACACTAATTGTTACTTACAAATAAGTATTCTAAAATAATGAAATGTTCTCTAAAATCTTGTATCTTTTTTTAAGTTGTACAATTGAATCTGTGGAATGCTTCTTCCATGGCAGGAATGAGGAATGGAGTATTATCTTACAGAAAGCCCATTTTAAATTTGCCTTTTAGAACAGCTTTGGTGATGCAAGAAGATTTGCCAGTAACTTATATTCTAGAATAGTGTTTTATGTACTGCTAGAGTAGAGAACCAGAGAAGTTAAATGAAAAGGCAGAGATTTGTTTAGAATAAACCATCAAATAGCCACTGCAATAACTCTATTCAATACTTCATCTTTTAAAAAGAAACAGAAATGCACTATATTTTAAACAATCAAAAATAAAACTGTGGTGAGTCCTCAGATATGTGAAGCTGCCCTGATTGCTGGAGTCATTTTATAAATTTGACTTGAGATATTATGCATTTAATGATTTATGGAATCACAAAATTTTTTAAACGTTACTTTAAAGAATGTGTGAATGCTTTAGAATATAAGTGGAAGTGAATTAGGTTGTTAGTAACAACTGGTGTAACACAGAAAAACAATATAATTTCCATCAGTGATTTTTTTTTTAATTGACTGGCAAGAACTACTCTACTTCTTTATGTTTTTGTTTCTTTTCTTTAGATTACACAACTGAAAAATGAAATTTCCTTGTTACGTCAGTCAGAAGGTGCCAATATTGTCTTACAAACAGTGAATCTTCCAGAAGGAATAGTTCCTTCTAGTGTTAATATGATTAATTCTCTGAATGAATATTTAATACATCTTATACAGGTAACTCATTTGCTTCTTGATATCAAGAATATTTGTAACATATAACTAATTCCTCCACAATATAGTACCATCCCATGTATGGACATGAGATAACTCTCCAAATTATTTTGAAGTTCTGACATTCAGTAAACTGTTCAGGCTATTCTGTTTTTTTAAAGCTGTAATATTTAGCTGTGTTGTAAACCTGGAAGCTAATAATTAATTTTTTACAACAATTCAGATATTTTTTAAAAAAATCCGAGTTTTGATCTAAATATTTGCCAAGTCTTCCTCGTACTTCTGCTGTTGCGCTCTTTCTATCAGAAATTCTCTCTTACTGCTGTCTGGATTTCATGCCTGGGACTCCATGTGCAAATCCTACTCTGAACAGTTTTTCTCTATACAGCAAAGGTCTCTCTATTTATTTCCATATGAATTTTCATTCTATTATTTATCAAAAATATGTTAACATTTGTAAAGAGGCATAAATACATTTAAACCGAAGCCAGTGATTCCAATGCGAAGCATAGCAGACAAGCATATATTAAAGAAGAATTAATTCTTTGAGAATTGAATTAAAAAGAACTTACCATTTATTATTATTATTTATTTTGTTCTGTCTTTTGTTGATGAGTGAACATTTTTCAACTGTATATGATAATAAAGTAGAAGAGTATTTGAGAACACGAGAAGTGTTAAATTAGTATACATTGTGAGCTAGCAACGTGTCATGGTGTTTTGAACTTCGAGGGCTGTAATCCACAGTGCAATTATGCACTATTTCACACCTTATTAATATGAGTGCCAAATATTACTGGACCATTTTTTCATCTGTTGCTTCTAAAGAAAAGATAAATTTCTTATCTGCAGTTCACATAGTTCATGACAGAAACATCTATCATGAAAAACACAAGGGAGAACTGGCATTTTGATTAACCCTTTCATATGTAAAACCTATATTAATCATGTCAATATTTTTATTTGGAAAATAATCATTAGGAACTGGAAAATAAAGAACAGTTACTTAAAAAATTAGAAGATGCAGTAGAGGACTACAAGCGAAAATTTGCAGTAATTCGTCATCAACAAGGCTTGCTGTATAAAGAATATCAAAGGTATTGCGCTCTTTTCTGAATTACCAAAGTTCAACTATCTAAATATTTAATAATTTTGAATACAAGATTTCCTGCTGTACTGAAGTAGTTCTTTGGTTAATGTCATAAATGCTGCTGCTCTTGGATATGGACTCTATGTATTTTCTTTAGTCCTGTAAAGATTAGAAAACTCTTACAAAAACATTTTCTGCTGGACTCTTTTCATATTGTATACTTTATAACGAGGATTGCATTGTGCTTTATTCATCCAGTATCTTGTATTTTATTAGAATCTGGTATTATGGACTACTCAATGTCCTTTCTTTTGCTTTCAAATACGGGTCCTAACAATTCTTCTGAGGGGAAAAAAGAAGAAAACTTGTTCGAATACAGTCAGAGATCTCTGTTAAAATTTCAGGTTGTCCGGAATTCATAGCTTTATATGCTTCATTGAATCTAATTTCTGTAAAGTTCTTCTTATGAGCATAGGAGTGAATCTGATGATTTGGGTTCTTCAATTAACAGACACTTAGTTGTGTCCTCTCTGTCTTTGGATTGGAATGAACGGTAATTGGATGCTTTATGGAATAAGGGTGTTTTCTTTTAGGACTTTCTGTTTCTCCTTTGAATCAGTTAAGATTCAAATAAGATCAGATAACCTTATCTCTGAGGCAATAAAGCTGTAGCTTTTGGAAAATATTAAAGGCCATAACATACTGCCTTATTTACTACTAGATTAGGTATTTCCAATGACAGGGATAAGATGATGATTCTAGGGTCCTTCTCCAAACCTGTTACAGATTGAAGTTAGGGAAGGAGATTCTTTGACTTGGTATCCCCTACAGGCTCACTTTCAGAGCATTTTGTTTCATTTTTCTCCATTTTCTTCCATTATGGAAGAAACTAAGACATCTTTCAAGAGAGAAAATACTACTTCTGAAATACCCTTAATTATTTGTTTCAACTAGGCTGAACAGTCTATAGGAACTTCCTTATTACACATGTATAAACAGTTCATAGTCTTTTTTGTTTCCAAAGAAATAAATAAAAGTGGATAGAGGAGAGTCGTTTGGACCAAAGTGAAGCTGAATCTTTTTATGTTTTTCTTTGTTTTTCACTGAAGTAGAAAAACTAGGGTGGGAAATTACGTCCTTTATGCATCTGAAATAAAATGATACAATAGAAGGAAGGATTGAGCTAATATTACAGCCCTTTTGTTTAAGTCTGACCTCTAATGCAGAATTTCGATATGGGAAACCTAAGTTTAATTCTGTCCACTTCCCAAGGGATATTTGAACTGACATCTTTTAAAAGAAAAAGCCAGCTACTATGCTGTGGGGAATTCTCAGAGGATTAGCAAGTAATCTTTTCCTTACCTTTCATTCTGTATGATTAATGAAAAATACTTCAAAATCAACTTAGGTGTTCTGTCTCTCAGGAACTGTAGAAGCCTTGCTTCCCTTGTAAGTTGTCCCTCTTAGCTAATGAATGTGCAAGTGCATCATGCAAAGGAAACAGTTATGGAAAGAGCCATTGATTATTTGCCAAACCATTTTATCTAGCTGTAAATCTCATCAGCCAAATTAATGGGCACAAATGTGAGTGAAATCTGCTGGGCTTAGTCTTTTTCAAAAAAGAAAAGGCCAATTTCCAGGCTCACAGCATGATTATTGTCAGTAGTATGATTTTTGCCTCACTTCTTATAAAAGGGAGACTTGGAGCTTCCAGAGAGGTACTTAAAGTGGAAATGTTTTTATTTTTGAAGTTTTAAACTTCCCCTATTTTTACAAAGACACGTACAAGAAAGTAATTAATTTGAAATACAAGTGTGTGATGTAAAGCAGATTAAATCCCATGTGTGTATATTTTTGGGGAGTAAGGCATCTCTTATCTGTGCACTAATAGTACACATGTGAAGAGTTAAGACTTTAACTTAAGAATTATTTTCATTTTTATGCCCAGCTGCAGCCTAAACAGAAGGGATAGTTTTTCATTCATCTGCAATTTATAATGTCTTCTTCCAATTACATTACTGCCAAAATAAGTATCTTGGTTTGCAATATTTCAGGGCTGCTGTTTTAGTTTACAGTTTTAGTTACAGTTTTAAAAATCATCAAGTCTTTCATCATTATAAAGGAAAACATTTAATTACCGTTTTAGTCAAAGGGAAAGCTGGCAGAAAAAATCAGAAGATATTAAAGAGGAAAAGAAAAAGCTGGAAGAGCAAAAAGAACAGGATGCTACAAAAATAGAGGCATATTCTGTAAGTAATTTTGTTGCTTTCATTTTTCAAAAGAGTTTTAATACATGGAACAGAGGTTTTAATACAATACTGTAATTTGTTAGATGGGCAAAATGTTGCAGGGAAAAACTGCTCAATTCAAATCAAATCAGAAGGGAAGTGTTTTACTGATTTATTAGTTCATTGTAAATAACTGGCAATCAGTGAATTATACAATCAGAATTGGTATCAACAATACGAAAGGTAAATCACAATATTAAGATACATAAAAAATGTTACTACAGACCTAAAAATCTCTCAGCCCTGGCCCCTTCAGGTTACCAGCACACACACACCCTTTCATTAGTGTACAAGTTCACTGTGTAAACACACCTCTTGTGTGCTCTCTGGGGTGCTCTGGTATTGTTTGTGGGAGCTCTGGTATTTTCTGTACCCATGCAACTCCCTGCATTCTGCTAGTCCATGCACTGGTGAGAAATCACCCCAGGAGGTCACGTACACACACCCGAGGTGTGGGTACCTATTTGTTGCACTTGTACCGTCAGTCCATTAGCTGGAGGCTTCTCATGGTGTCCAGCAGCAAGGAAGCACTCACACCTACACAGAGGATGCAGGGACTGTGGGGAAACTTCTGAAGCTGAACTAGGTTACAAGTACTGCATTGTAACTCCCTCCGCTCCCGCTGTTAGAAGTTTTCATGCTTTTATACTACTTTTCAAGGTGACTACTTACTTATTTCAAGTCTCTAATTTTATGGTTGCTATTCAATCTGATTGATGGTCATCTTCCTCTTTAACACTATGATTTTTGAGTATATGCCCTCTCCAACAGTCTTGGGTATTCTATTCACACACACTATTTACGCTTACTGCTATCTTAACAGCAGTTGTTATCCAGGCTGTTTGATTGAGAGGAGGAGCAGTGCAGGCACCTCCATGGAAAACGCATTAATTTATACTAAGAATTAAGGTTATTACTTTGAATTACATCTCATATATATATACCTGTTAATGTATATGTTCGGTATTTCACAAAAACAGGAAACAATTCATCTTTCTATTTTTATTTACTTCCACCAAGACAGAATTCAATATTTTATTAAGAAAAGTGAAAAATAACCTTTTAAGAAGGTGATATTTCAAAGTTCCTGGAATCAATCTAGGTGCCTAATCACAGACATGGTGCAGTTTTAAATGGCTTTGGGTTTCTCTGGGCAGATACTAAAAGCTGCCAAATACGACAGAAGACACATGGGACACACATGTCCTTTTAGAGAAGCAAACTCAGGGCAAGGATATCACAAGGCGTTGAAAATGACTGTGGATGCCTAGGTTTAGACAGATGCATTCAAATCCTGCTAAGGGGTGACTGTAGTGGTACGTGGTCCAGCTTAAAATCATGCAAAATAATGGTATCCTGAGGCAATTAAATCTAAATATATTTCCAGAAAAGTGAAATTGAAATTGTCTTGCAGATTTTTCTACTGTATGTTTAAAGAAATGAGGGTGGGAAGGGAGCACATGCCATTTTACTTAATTTATTCAGTATTTTACTCTGCATTTCCAGAGTCACAGAAGTAGATTGTAGCAGGATTAATATATTTCTGGGATTTGTTTTCTAAATGTCTTTAAAATATATTGGAGTTTTATGATGTTAGCAGTGCCATCAAAGTATTGCTGAGATCTTTTAAGAAATTACTTTTTCCCAATAGCTTTTGTTTCCAGAAACACATGCTATCCAGATAAAAAAAATGTATGTTATTTTTTTTTAGTATGTAGTTTTGATTAGAATTAGGTTAACATTTTCAGATTAAACATTTCACTGAAATTAATTCACTGTGAATGATCAATGAAAATATGTTGCTTGCTTTTAAAATCTTAAGAAAATTAGTCAGATGGATTTAGCTTCTATTCCACAGAAACTAATGATTTTGACTACAATTTTTTTCTTTTCTTATAATAGAATATTGTATGCTTATGCATGTGCTGAGTGTATGTGTTTTATTAGCATAAAGAAGTTATTTCAGACAGATTAGTGGAATTTCTACATTTAGATTAAAAATGTACAAGAAAGCTTGTTTTATCATATTTCTTGTTAAAAAAAATATTTTACAGAATTTACTTACTGCTCTTCAGCTGGATCCCGATGAAACAAAAAAAGTACTGGCAGAAAATAATAGAAAAATAACAATTTTACGAGTTAATAAAAGGTCACTAACAAGGCAGTATACCACTTTACTTGAAACTGAACAGCATCTTAGGAAAGAAAATGAGAAACTAAAGGCTGATATAACACATATGGAGACTGCAGTTATAGGGAAGATTGGAGACTTACAACGATTCAAGGTATAGTTTATAGTATTAATAGTAAACATTTTTATAACAATTTTGGCAATAAATAGACTTTTAAAAAATGGAAACAGTACTAGTTTATTGAATGCATTATCCAAATGCTTGTTAAATACTGTTATAAATTTTGGCAAAACATTCTTTGTATTTAAATAAGCATCATAATACAAAATCTATCAGTTTTGCCCTGCTGAAGTTGCTTCAACAAGTTCTTTTTATTGCAAATGTCATATAAAACCAGATCTTACTTTTTGGCCTTGCAGGTTGCTAGGGCCCATATTAACTCTTCTGTTATGATTGAGGCAACTGTTGATAAAATTACCCAGAGAGTTGGAATACCAGAGAAATTTTGTCAGTATTTATTGCAAGCAATTTATAAAGATGGACAGTAATTTAGTAAAATAAACCAGTATCATGTTCTAAAGCATTATATGAAATGGTATTTTTTTTCCATGGAGTAATTTTATCTTTTCTATTTGAAGATCTAGCAGACTTTAGTAACCCATTTTGTTGATTATTTTCGTAGGAAATGGCTAGCTTTAAGATTGCAGCTCTGCAAAAAGTGTTGGATGGTAGTGTTCCATTGTCTGAGCTAGAACTGGCTAATAAGCAGTATAATGCATTAACTGCTAAGTACAGAGATATGTTGCAAAAAGATAACTTGCTCGTCCAACGGACAACAAACATGGAACACATAGAGGTAATGTTTGCATTATGTTTGAACCTTCAGGGAAAAAACCTCTCTACATTCTTTCTGCATTGCTTTTTGTTCTCACTTAATAGAAATATATAATAGAAGTCCCAATGCTAGAACTGCTGTTTATAACAGTTCCGTAGTGGGTATGAGATGTTGCAGTCAATGTTACTGTTGCTATCAAATTTTAATTTGCTTACCTAGTATTTTTCAGTGTATTAAGAAACATACACAAAGTCCCAGAGTTTATTTCAATGGACATACATAAACACATTTTGTTTCATTGTTTTGGTGGTTTCGGTTGTTTGATTTTGTTTGTTTGCTTTTTAAGCTCTGGGTATGTTCCCACACAAAGTATTTTTAGTTCTTTGATTCCCAAAACAAGGCCAGCAGCAGGAATTTTTGCTGTCATCTTCAGTTTTGGAGGTCCTAAGGAAGGTAGAATGAGTGTAAACACTTTCAAAACTTTGAGAGAAAGTAAGTGCTCTTACTAATTGATGGCTTGAAAGAATGTTCAGTTCCAAAAGACAGTAAAACTTAGGAATTTTACTTCCATAAAAAGAAGTAAATAACTATAGATTGTTCACAATATAGTTGCAAAATGTTGTAGGGACTGCAAATATGTAACTATTCCTTTGAACTTTCATGGTCAAGTAGAAGCCAGCTTCAAAGATACATTACTACCTCCCCCTTTTCATCCATGTCAGAAATAGTAGTCCAAGACAGGAGTAGTTTAACCAGTAGTTAAAGCTCATGCCATGTTCTTGTCTCTTGGGTTTCTCTAGTTGACAAGGGTTAAATACATGTGGTGGGTAAACTTACTGAACTATTACATTTGTCTGCTTGGGAACAGGTAGGTGCATTTGTGTTAGCTAAAAATGAATGATTCTACTGTATCTTATGACATTTCGTGTCATATGAAAACTTGCATTGTCTATTTCAGCAATTTCATAGAGCTAATGGATCATTTATCAACAGCAAACTAAAAATGTGTTTAGAATTAAAATTAATATGAAGTATTCAATTTGTTTTACGTGTTAATGTGGAAATTTGAGTTTCTATTTGGAGGAACAAAGAAACATTACAAAGCTAATCATATTAGATGCCTAAAAGAACTAAAAGAAGCATATGATCTGTCTCAAATATGTGTTTATGTGCAAGATGAAGTATGCCATAGGGGATGAAATACCCTCCAGAGGTACTTCTTTCTTTCCCACTAATGACGTGTTTAGTATGACCAACATAGATTTCTTCATCTAATTCTAGACACTCTAGGAATCACAGTCACTGATGATAAATATTCATGGTAATACTAGTTGATATCTGGTAAGATACAACATAGCAAATACTAGCATTTTTACCATTAGGATGAAACTTAGACTCTTCTGTTGCCATATATGTACACGAGCACGTGGCAGCATGGAGCAGAGAGCGGCGGCTGTGGGAGCAGTGGGGGCAGCTGCACTGAGAGCTGTTCCTTTTAATTACTGAGGATTTGAGAAGGAGCCAGACTTCCCGGAGATGGTGAAGCTGGGGCAGAGCAAGGAAACCCGAGTCTGAGCGGGAATCCTGCAAGGAACCGGAAGGCTGACGTGGTGGGGGGCGTGGCTGAGAACCACGGCAAACTTTAAAAGCGGCCATCTCAGCAGCGCCCTCAGAGCACGCAGCACGCGGAGCAGGGAACAGCGGCCTCTGCAGGGGAAGGAGAGAGGGCA
>VZRW01011093.1:0-57452 GCA_013398125.1 Aegotheles bennettii
ATTCTGTGATTCTGTGATGTAGTACTCCTGGCTCCTTATATGTTACTGGAATAATGAAATTAATCTTCCTTGGTCTGCATTTATAACACTGATCTTTGTGTCCTGTGATTTGAATTTTTAGATTTTTTATTAACACTGATGCATATTTAACAGAAGAAGTGCAGTGTTTTAGAAAGATGCTCAAATAGTAATTGATACTTTCTTTTTTTTTCCCCAGAGAAATTGGCATGGAAATTTTGCTCTGGATTTTAAGAATATTTTCTTGTTTTCTGTGTTTCTTTTGCATTTGGATCTTATTCCTCCTGGTTATACGGGCTTGTTCAGCACATGCAATGTGGGCAAAGCAGCAGAAGTTCAACACTCCTCCACATGTCCCTTTAGTGTCCCCTTCAGTCATGGTCACAGATGAGAAATAGAGGAGAGTTACCTCTGCTGCAGCTCCCTTAAGAGAGGGGAAGGCAGCCTAGATGTGAGTGTGGGCAATGGGCGAGCTCTCCCACTGCCACACCAGAGTATGTCTGGCACTGGATGAGGGAGGCAAAATAAGGAAAGACAAAGAACAACTACCCTCCATCCCCTCAGTGTCCAGGTAAAGCTATGCCTGCTTAACCCCCACTAAAGTGTGCAGGTTCACACAGTCATTCTCCCTTCTGCCTCCCCTACATACATATTTCTCCCTACTGCCAGCTGCTTTCTAGCAATTTTCTCCTATCTGCATTTTCAGCATGTAATTTTTGAGGGTAATGCCCACCACTGCAGAAAAGCATCTCAGACTTGGGTTGGATATCATGAGGAATAGTGTGGGATACTCAAGTGGGGCATCTCCCTCAGCTTAAAAGTTTAAGAATCTCAGCTGTCTGTTCCTTAACTAACATGTACCAGAAGGCTGAAGCGTTGAGCATCACAGTGCCAAAGAAACATGATCCAGGGCAATGCAGCACAGCAGGGTTCAGACATGTACCAGCAGCAACAGCACACTGCAGACTGTTGCTGTGCTGGTTTCACTTGGACAAGCCACATATTGTCCCACTTGGAATTAAAAGACATTAAAGAGAATCTCCTCACCTAATGGTGGTGTTAGGTGCATTGAGTTGATTTTTCTGCTGTTTCACGGTTGAGTTGGCCATCTGAGAAGCTGTGTCTGATGACAAGGCTGAGTCTGCACCTCCCTCCTGCCCAGACAGAGCTTGCTCACTGTGGCTGCTGGAGCAGTAAATGAAAAGGAAAGGAAAGTCACCTCTGTGGTGTTGCCGGCTGGCTGGTGAGGAACATGTACATTTAATTTCATCCAAATTAGATGTGAAAACCATTTCCCGGTCTTTACTTGAAGCTTCACCTCTGCTCCCTCAGAGCTTGCACACAGAAAAAGGTCAAAAAAAGCACCATCAAAAGAGTGCAAAAAGTGTAAGAAGGGCTTGGGACAGCTGAACGTGCATGCGTGTGCATGTGTGTGCACATCTGTGTGTGTTTGCAGATCATTTGGTACAATGGCAATGTCAATTAATGCTTTGCCCTGAAGTTGTTCAGTTATGAAAAACTGTTGTGAGACATAAATGAAGCTCTCAGTATAAATTTTCTCCATTATTTCCTACTATTTAAGTCCCTGAACCATGTAAACTGAAGTCACTAGCTTTGACTTTTCTGAAAGCATTGGTTTTTTATGTGTCATTTCACTATTAGTACCAGCCCAAGTCACATTTTTGGACAAAACAAACAGAGAAAATTCTGTAATGTCACAACATTTTGAAATGCAACCCATATGTGTGCACACTGGCTTTCAGTCTGTATTTTGAAGTCCATCTTTTGGCTCTTCTTTAGGCTCCTTGATGCATAAACCACCTTCTGACTGGGTGTTTGTGCAGCACCAGACTTCCCTGAAAGCTTTCTATTCCCACAAGCTGACCCTGAACCGAGGGTGTGGAAGCCCAAGCTGGCAAAGTGACACTTCATCACAGTGTTTTGCAGCTCTTCTCTCCAGTTGAGCCATCCTGGAGCAGCTCAGACATCAAATGTAAATCAAACTGGAGACAATTTTACTCTTCTCCAGCCCAGAGGAGGAGTTATGTCCTTCCTGAAATGCTGGACGAAAGAGCATTTTTTTCAAGGAATCAAGCGTCCTCCTCCTGTGCAGATTTTAGAGATGAGCCCAAAAAGAGCAGAAGACAAAAACCTTGTGCTTACATTATTTTGTGTGCTCTCTCTTAATTCAGCACGCAGGCTGACAAAGAGGAATCTTTAACATTGAATACCTATGGCAGCATATTAGGTACTGAGGCAAATGATTTCTCCTACATGGCAAGCTTGTTCAGGGCAACTTTTCTGGTACATCATGACCTCTCACATATTTTAGTACACATTTGCTCAGAAATGTACTTATGATAGAGACATAGAACACAGCAAATTAAGAAGTGAAGGCTACTGAAGGGTGTTCTAGTTAGCACAGCATTCAAAAAAAATACTGTAAAATAATAAATAATCAAGAGGTCTGAGAACTCTAAAACAGATAGGGTAATTCTTTTACCATGACATATTTATGTGTGTTAAAATACCAAGGAAAAGTCAGGAGCTCAGTGGGTCAGAGGAGAAAATTGACTCCCTTCGGTTGTGTTAGTCCCAAATCTGTGAGTGCACCATGCAACCTGTCACTCCACTCATCACAGCGTCTCACTAAAAGCACCATGGTGACAGTTGGAAGAACACAGTCCTAGCAAGGCATTAAGAAATTAGTCTAAGTTATTGGGTTTTCACCTCAGTGATGAGGGTCTTCACCCCAGTGCACCTCCAGACCAGCATCAAAGCCAGTCTGTACAGTGGAGCAGACCTAGGTGGAGCAGTCCTCTGTAATGTGGTATTTCTGGTGGAAAGATACTTGAAATCATAGTAAAACTATTAGAAGACCAGAAAGCTAGCTGCAAGGAGAGACAGGAACTTCTAGCGTTCGCTAACGTAACAGTGAATGTAGTTATCAACAAATATCTCACTGTTCTTCTCCTCATGGCCATGAAGGGGAGAAGGAAAAAGCAGCTCCACCACCCTCCTGAGAGGGACAAGCACAGATGTTGTCTAAAGGAGGGCAGAGGGAACAGGTGAGAAATGTCATACCCAAGGGTGAGTGTACCTGCCTGCCTGAGCACAATATCTCCTGATGAACCACCTGCATGATGGGTTGAGGTCCCAGGCGGCGTCTTTCTTGGTACTCTAAGTAGAAGAGAACTTGAGACACCACCAATTCACTTCATGTAACATTTTGTGGAGTCAGTAGGTGAAACTGTAAAGGTTAAGGTCTTAACCCATAAAGACTAGGGTATAGCAAAATCAAGAGATTAGTACTATTAATGAAAATGTAACATGGAAGCCAAATACCATATATTTCTGAGGTTTCCCTCATGATTTTTCATTGCTTCAGATTGGCAGTGTTAGACAGCTTCACAGCCTGAAGGAAAACTAGAAAGCTGACATGAGCCATGAGCAATGTGCACTTGCAGCCTGGAAAGCAAACAACATGAGCCAGCAATGTGCACTTGCAGCCTGGAAAATGAACTGTACTCTGGGTTGCATCAAAAGAAATGTGACCAGGTAGAGGGAAGTGATTCTCCCCCTTGACTCTGCTCTTGCAAGACCCCACCCAGAGCACTGTGTCCAGTTCTGGGGCCTCCAACATAAGAAGGACACAGACCTGTTGGAATGAGTCCAGAGGAGGGCCACAAAGATGATCAGAGGTCTGGAGCACCTCTGCTGTGAAGACAGACTGAGAGCTTTGGGGTTGTTCTGCCTGGAGAAGAGAAGGCTCTGGGAAGACCTCATAGCAGCTTTCCAGTACCTGAAGGGGCTACAGGAAAGCTGGAGAAGGACTTTTTACAAGCACATGGAGTAACAGGACAAGGTGCAATTGTTTCAAACTGAAAGAGGGGACATTTAGATTGGATATTAGGAAGAGGAAGAAATTCTTTGCTGTGTGGGTGGTGAGACACTGGCACAGGTTGCCCAGAGAAGCTGTGGCTGCCCCCTCCCTGGCAGTGTTCAAGGCCAGGTTGGAGGGGGCTTTGAGCAACCTGGTCTGGTGGGAGGTGTCCCTGCCCATGGCAGGGAGGTTGGAACTAGATGGTCTTTGAAGTCCCTTCCAGCCCAAACCATTCTATGATTCTATGACTCTATGATTCTATGAAAACTGTCAAAGATTGTTCTTCCAGGGTTTGCATATCATAAAGTATCTTTTTCAGTTTAGCTTTACAATATCGCATCACCAAAAAAATAAAATAAAATTCCTAACCAACACAAATGTTTCTTTTTCAATCTGTCGTTCACTGCTGCTCTCCATGTGCCCATCATCACTTTCAAATGAAAACTGACACTTCTGTAAACTGAACAGAGAGAAGAGCAACAGTCAGTTTTTTCTAATTGGAATTTATGGGTTATGCTTTCTTACAGAAAAAAACAACCTTCGGAAATGTTTAGTGGCATCTGAACATACTAGATATTTAAATTATCATGTTCCTCACAGTTTCAACAAATTTTTGTGGTTATTTTCTGGAAGGTCACTTTTCTGAAGACTCAGCTCCAAAAGAAGAGTGTGGAACAGAGTACACTTGCTGCTATGTGCCATGGCTTCTTCTGGAGGACAATTGCCCCACAAGCTGCATACAATACAGCATTTCTTCCAACACAGGAGGCTAAATCTCAAAGAGAGTATTACAAGGCACCTGAGTCACATTTGCTACCTCCTCTTCCATAAAAGAAGAGTACACTCAGAAGTAGGAAAACACTGAAGATCAAGGGTGCACAGAAACAACTGAAGTCCCATTTCCCTGTTAAGTCCAGTACAATACTTCCACCTTACTATATACAGACTAGGTAAAATCAATGGTATTTTTACCTTTGAAGACATAAGAGGAGAAGGATTTGAATTTACAGGGTTTACACTGGCTGACATTTTACAGGTTTCACTTATTACTTTTATCATTACAATAGATTTAACAGCTTTGTGAGAGATAAGGATAAGTGCAATGTAATTAATTAATGTGATTAATAAAAAGGACACTTGTCTTTCTACAGCACAAGAAGAAAACCAGATACATATTCTTGAGGGTTTTTTTCTGCATATGAAACTGTCTCAAAGGTTCCTTTGTCCACTTTCTAGATTGCTCATAGAAATGCCTTTTTCAAGCAGTGATTATTCATGGTTTCACAATGGACATGGAGATCACTATTAGAATCAAAAAATTAAAACCTCCGATTTTTCTCTTACCATTAACTTCAAATATGGAACAAAAAAAGGTCTTTATTTCCATCAATAATAGATAAGGGTCAAAGGCTGCACATTAAAATCCCCTCCATTAGGCACAGTCAATTGAATTTTGAAGTTTGGTTTTCTATTCTGGAGTCTTGGTTGGGAACTAAATGTAAGAAGTCGTCACATTTCCTGGAATAAAAAAAAAAAGCCTGAGGACAAAGGGACCTGCTGATGAGTGTTCACACGACTCTGGGCTATGGCAGCAATATGGACCAGGTTCTGACTCTTAGCTCTAAGGAGGCAGTGATGGATGATGTCCCAGTGTGAAGGCTGAGCAGTGATAAATGAGGCAGCCACACTGAGCACACTCAGGGTAGCATGGTAGCTTTACAACACATAATAAAAAACCACTGACTGCTGCTTTGATGGACAAAACTCATGGAGACTGGAGAGGAAATATCAGCTGTTTGTGATAAGGCATTGGGAAGGTCTGGCTGGCAACCGAATGCAAGCAAGAGCACCTTTGCTGCTGCCTCCTCTGGGAGAGCAAGAACAGCCATTTGGTGAGTAAAGACAGCTTGTGCCTTTGCTGTGTGGATGGCCATCAAGGGGCTGTGGGCAAGGAATGCTGAGCAACAAAGGAGAGAAAGCCTCTCCGGTATTTTGAGCCTTGGTCTCAGGCACACAGGTGTGGTGGGACATTTGGGACCTTGCTCCTGGAGTCTGGAAAGAAACAGAGGCCAAAACCAAGTGGATATTGCTAGATGGGTGGGTATCACCTTGAGGGGTGGTTCGGGAGATATGAGTGAAAACTATTTGCTTGAGGAACCTGGACACACATAAGTCTATGGGATCTGATGAGGTTCATCCCAGAGTCCTGAGGGAATTGGCTGGTGTAGTGGCCAAGCCACTTGCCATGATATTTGAAAAATCATGGCAGTAAGGTGAAGTCCCTGGCAACTGGAAGAAGGGGAACTTTACTACAGTTTTAAAAAGGGGAGAAAGGAGAACCCTGGGAACTACCGACCTGTCAGCCTCACCTCTGTGCTGAAGATCTGGAAGATCTTGGAAGATCTGGGAACAGATCCTCCATCTGGGAAGATCATGGAACAGATCCTCCTTGAAACTATGCTAAGGCACATGGAGGACAGGGAGGTGATTCGAGACAGTCAGCACAGCTTCACCAAGGGCAAGTCCTGCCTGACCAACCTAGTGGCCTTCTACGGTGGAGTTACTACATCCATGGACAAAGGGGGGGGCTACAGATGTCATCTACCTGGACTTCTGTAAGGCCTTTGACACAGTCCCCCACAACATCTTTCTCTCTAAACTAGAGAGATATGGATTTGAGGGGTGGGCTGTTCAGTAGATGAGGAACTGGTTGGATAGTCACATCCAGAAGGTGGTGGTCAATGGCTCTATGTCTCGATGGGCACCAGTAGCAAGTTGTGTCCCCCAGGGCTCCATACTGGGGCCAGTACTGTTCAACCTTTTCACTAATCACATAGACAGTGGGCTCGAGTGCACCCTCATCAAGTTCATGGATGACACCAAGCTGAGTGGTGCTATTGACACAACTGAAGGACGGGATGCCATCCAGAGAGACCTAGACAAGCTCGAGAAGTGGGCCCAGGGAAACCTCATGAGGTTCAACCAGGAGAAATGCATGTCCTGCACTTAGGTTGGGGCAACCCTTGGTATCAATACCGGCTGGAGGATCAGGGGATTGAAAGCAGCCCTGCTGAGAAGGGCTTGGGGGTACTGGTAGATGAAAGGTTGGACTTGAGCCAGCAATGTGCCCTCACAGCCCAGAAGGCCAACTGTATCCTGGGCTGCATCAGAAGAACTGTGACCAGCAGGTCGGGGAGGTGATTCTGCCCCTTTACTCTGCTCTGGTAAGACCCCTCCTGGAGCACCGTGTCCAGCTCTGGAGCCCTCAGCACAGGAGGGACATGGACCTGTTGGAACGAGTCCAGAGAAGGGCCACAAAAATGATCAGAGGCCTGGAACACCTGTCCTACAAGGAAAGGCTGAGAGAGTTGGGGTTGTTCAACCTGGAGAAGAGAAGGCTCCAAGGTGACCTCATTGCCACCTTTCAGTACACACTCTCTACAGCTTGATCTTTTTTGTTTTGATTTAATGACATTAATTCCTCATTAACTTTCATTAAAATTGGTTGTGCATTTAAAAGAAATAAGGATGTTTACAAGGCTTTTCCAACAGTTGAATCAAACCAGTTTAAACTTGTAATTTCAGGCAAGCCTTAGCCAAGTTCTGTCACTAATGAGACTGAACTAACATACAGAAGGGAGATGCCTCCAAGAGCCTGTAAGACTGAAACACGTGGTCAAAACACCTCATGCCCCCACTGCTCTGCTGCATGTTCACCTTCTTGACTTCTGAGTAAAAGCCTTGTTTACAAGCCCCTAATCAAAGAACATGCTTGAACAACACATCTGGGAGTGATGACATGTTTGAGCAGTTTTCATCTGTCCTGCAAACACCTGGAGCAACAGGGAAGCCAAGCGTTGAGATGTTTGTTCATTTGGTGTCTACCATGTTGTGTGGAGTCATGACAAAAATTAACCAGGCCAAACTAGCAAAGGATATAAAAAGCCCCTATGGAAATTAACAGAACATTTCTGATTTCAATAGGATTATGAGAAATGATACAAAACGGTATTTTAATGTTCACAACAGTAGTGGTTCAGTGGTAAGACAGTACTATACCATGAACTTAAATAATTAATTTTCTTGCCCAAGCATTGTGTATGGATTCTCAGATCAAGATAACGTTTGTCCAAGTCTGTATGTATGAAACAAAGTGAACTCAGCTGTTGAAATAGAAAATCTGGGGAGGAGCCATGGGCAAATTGTTGTTGAATTTCTTCTTCATGGGATAGCCAGAGATCACCTTCAATATTCTCTGCTCCATATGACCTTTGAATGGAGTAGAGATGATCTAATATTTTTCCTTTCTTTTTCTCATAGCCTGTGATGTCTGCCTGTTATATGCTGACTTAACCTTTTAGTACTGCACAAGTACAAATCACTTTGATGAGATGCTCACAGCCCCGTAACCTTTTCTTGTGACCTCATCCAAAGAGCCGATCTCTGACTGACTTCCCTGCATTTGCTCACATATATCTGCCTTGGCACGGTGGAAGGGAAAAAAAGCTGTTTTCCATAGCCAAAAAAAAGAAAAAGCACATCCTCTCCTTCCGAATGAAATCTTGTAAACGTAGAATCATAGAATCATTTAGGTTAGAAAAGACCCTTAAGATCATCTAGTCCAACCACAAACCTAGCACACCGTCAAGTCCATCACTAAACCATGTCCCTCAGCACCACATTGACTCATCATTTAAATGCCTCCAGGGATGGTGACTCAACAATTTCTTTGGGCAACCTGTGCCAGTGCCTGACAACCCTTTCAGTGAAGGTATTTTTCCTAATATCCAATCTAAACCTCCCCTGGCACAACTTAAGGCCATTTCCTCTTGTCCTACTGCTTGTTATGTGGGAGAAGAGACTGACACGCTCCTCACTACAACCTCCTTTCAGGCAGTTGTAGAGAATGATCAGGTCTCCCCTCAGCCTCCTCTTCTCCAGACTAAACAACCCCAGTTCCCTCAGATGCTCCTCCCAGGACTTGTGCTCTAGACCCTTCACCAGCTTTGTTGTCCTTCTTTGGACATGCTCCAGCACCTCAATGTCCTTCTTGTAGTGAGGGGCCCAAAATTGAACACAGTATTTGAGTTGTGGCCTCACCAGTGCTGAGTACATGGGGCCAATCACTCCCCTAGTCCTGCTGGCCACACTGTTTCTCATACAGGCCAGGATGCTGTTGGACTTCTTGGCCACCTGGGCACACTGCTGGTTTGCATTCTGCCAGCTGTTGACCAACACCCCCTTGTCCTTTTCCGCTGGGCAGCTTTCCAGCTGCTCTTCTCAAAGCTTGTAGCATTGTATGGAGTTGTTGTGACCGAAGTGCAGGACCCAGTACTTAGTCTTGTTGAATCTTACAATATCTTGTGAGAGACTTGGCAGTGGTCCAGTGAAAAGTCCTTTATCCTCTCTTCTCAGTCCAGCTACCATGAGCAGAAATAATTCAAACTGAGGCTTTGACTCCATCGATGTCAGGGTTGGACCTTTCCTGACTCTTGTTTGGAGGCTGGGAGCCCCACAATAGAGTGGTTAATCTTTACTATGCACACCCTGTAGATCCAAATGGTAGGAAGCGCATGAACATTTGGCTTTTCATTTCCGAAAACTTTCCATGCCTTCTGGGAACAGCCTGTCTGCCTTAGTTCCCACCTGGGTCTCAAACATTACAGCAGAGAAAATGTGCTGCCCACCAGACCTGTCCACTCTAGAGCTTCAGCAGCAGTGTCATCCAGCTAGGATGCTAGCCATGGTGCTCAAGAGAAAGGTGAAAGGATCATAATCATCATTATGCACATTTCCACCTGAGTTTGGTTCCACTGTATTTTCCCTTATTTAATGTAGAGTTGTGACAAATCATGAAATAGTGAGCAGCTGGAAGGTGTATTCCTCTCCGTTGTCCAGCTGTGACTCTCAGGGTACTGTAAATTGCTGAAGATGGTGCCTTCTTGACTCTTATAACCTTCTCCTTGCTGATGGATGTGAGGATAATACCCTGTTGTCTGCAGTCCTGCATGATGCAGGCACTTGCTCGCTACTGTACTTTGACTGGATTGTCTCCTCACGTGTGAGAGTTTAATATACGTGCTGTCATCGTCAGAAAGAAACCTGTTTCTACCCTTAACATTTTAAACTATTAACTTGTTAAAACCTTTGGGTTTCAGGGTTTTTCAAATGAAACTTAAACTTGTGATTCTAACATTTTTGGAGAAAGCTCGGATTGTTAAGGAATCAGCAGGACACATCACCGAGCTACAATAGGTTCACTTTCATGTGGATGCTGTAGCAGGCAAGCCTTCATGGAAAAACTCTGAATGTGAATTTAGCTAGTTTTGGATAAAGACGCCTTTCAGCGTCAATAAACACCATGAATGCAGCCACGGTAGAGTTACAACTTAATGAGATGAGGGGAAGTGCACAGGGTCAGGCCTCATCTCCCAGCCTCTGTCATGCTAATCAGCTGGGCAGCCTGCAGCTGAAAAACTGCTGGAATTTTTATTTGCATTTCATTTAGTTGGAAGGAAATTGACCCAGATGGTCCACAAAGGCAATAGAAGGCTGGCAAGCAGTCTAGTGCTGCACACTTTTCCGAGGGGCTGCACTTGTCCGCCCGTCCCTCTTGGAGCCCAAAACATAAAAGATTAAAACAGCGTAAGGGAATTGATTTCATGATTTTTAGATAATTTCCCTCAGATTTCAGAAAAGACCTAAAAAACCTAATTTAATCAGCCAGGAGCTCAATAGTAATTAAAGGGAAGAAAAGCTGAGATAATCAAAGAGGTGGTGGGGATTTTTGCTGTTGCTGGTGGGAACCTTTCTTAATTAGAAAAAGTCTAAAATCTAAATGATGTTAATGAAGACAAGCATGAACATTTATTGCAAAGACACAGTATCCTTGGTCAACTTAGATGATTGATTGCCAAATCTGATAAACTTCTTTAGAAAAAGCTAAAATGATTTGCTATGCATTTGTCCAAGTCCAGTATTTCCATGTATTTGCTCAAATGAACAGTATCAGTGGCAATGTTATTAATTTGGACAAAGCTTAGATGTTTCTGCAAGTGATGTGTGATCCCACGCCATCTGCTCAAGGTTTCACCTATTTTGATTTGAAAGCTTAGTTAAAACTCTAATATAAATACGGGCTTCAGATTCCACCGACTTTTATGTTGTAATCTGAGAGACTATAACATTTCAGTGCAAGTGCAGCAACCTCATGGAAGGTCAGTTGATGGTGTATCTACTTAATTGGAAGATATAAAATGCAATAGTAATCACATTACCAAAAGTATTTACTAAAGGTGAATTTTCAGTCATAAATTAACATGACACCCCAGAAGTGCATGCAGTTGGAGTAAATGGGGATCCCTTATCTTTCAGTTATACCAGTGGAGAAGTTGCCCTTTACCTCCACCCTGTCCTGAAAGGGTGGAACCGGTCGGTCTTTTGTTTCTACCAGCATTACTCTAATGAAGGTGAAGCTTCATCTCCTTATGCAAGCTGTCTTTCCAGATGATTATGTTGTCTCAAACAGCAGTGTGCTAACCCCTCAGGTTTGGATAGCTATTGAACAAATGCAAACGAGACTTCCCAGTGCAAGTCCTGGGGAATCAAACCTGGTAATTTCAGTAGAATTGCTTTTGATTTCCACTTGTATAAAAGTGTGTGTAAATCTGGTCTAGTCCCTTTGGATTATTTTTCTTACACATGTTTTCATTCTGTCTTTGGGAAATGTGATAAAAAGAGCTTGAGGTAGCCACAAAATCATGAGATGATATGAACAGTGTGGCAAATTCTGCAGGAGTGATTTGATCTGGGTTTTTTCAGCTCCTTCTGGTTCTCTGAGGTCTTGCAGTTGGTTCAACTTAGAGCAGCTCAAGTGCTAAGCAGTGTGGTCTGCATCGGTGCACCACTGAGATGACCCAAACAGACCACCTGGTCCTTGTTACAAGTCAGATGGAGACCTGGTCTTTGTTGTCCAAGACATCAGTGACTCAGCTTCAAGTTATCTCAAGGATTATTCCTTCCCATGGTTGTGATAGTGACAGGTGAGTTTGACTTTTTAAAGTTTATGTAAAGCATTTGTCCCCAGTCCTCTTTGCAAAGCAGATTGGGATGATTTCCATTTCCAGCACAGTCAGAAGACCCAAACTGTTCCTAATGTCCCTGCTAGCAGTTCAGTAGCTAAGGAAAAATGGAAGAATGATAGGAAGTCATTAGCTCCATTTTTTTTTATCTGGCAGCTGCATCTTTAATAATCTAGAGTAATATATAGGACAGATATTTATAAGGGAGCCAAGAATTATGTGGTTCTGAAGACCAAATACTCTTGATATAACACCTTAAAATCATACTTGAGCACCATAAGACAGCATGCACGGCCACTGTCTGCACTGGAGGTGGCTGAAAGAGCTTCTGGCACTACAAGTCCTTGAATTATCATCTCTGAAAGACAGGAAGAGACCAGTACTTTCTGTGTGTCTTCCAATATCAATGTTTGCCCATCACTGCAGAAGGGAAGGATGCTGAGTGTGGGTAACATCTGTCTCTGTGTAGGTGTGGTCTTGGCATGCTTGAATGAACAAGCCGGTTAAGAAACACTTTTATTCTATTCACTTAGGAACTTGGAGGTGAGAGGACTTGATAGAAAATATGGACGACTGAAGCATTCAGATGATGCACTAGTTACATTAAACCCTAAAGCACATGAGAAGTCCCAGAGTAGGTTTAAAGCAGCTCTTCCCAGTGGGGGTAGCAGCGACTTTGCTGCATCACTACACTGATGCTCCCTGGCAATAGCAGTGGGCTCAGCAATGAAACAGAGTAAAGGGCTTAGAAAGTTATGGATGGACATTCAACGTCACTTGAACAAACATCCTCACAAACATGGGTATTTCTGTCTCCTTTGGAGTCTTCTCAGTGCAAATCTAGTCCAACTTTGCAACTGAGCAGGGCTCATGCCAGAACAGAGTGTGGCAGGCCCTGGTGCCAAGGCAGTGCCTAAGCTACATTTTGATTGTGGCCTGAAACCCAGGTGTAAAACCAAAATTGCCTCTGCTTCATACTGATCAAGCAGAAGAAAAAAGTTTGAGGTGAACTTGAAGCTTTTTAATTGTAGATGTACCTCTGCTGACCCATCTGCAGTTTTGGTGAACTACTCACCACCAAGTTACCTCTTTCACATGTCAGTGTTGCATGAAGTCGTCCTGCTGTTACCACTCTGCATCTGTGTAGCTGTGACATGCATATGGACTGAATTCAACCTACCATACATGAGGGCAAGTGGCCTGCTGGGCCTCGTGAATCCACTTGTAAGTCCTGCAGGATGCACACAGCCACATAAGGGCAGATGACAGACAGAGCTTTCTCTCTGGCCCATCATGCTCATGAAGCTCATGCTGGAAGAGTTTGGATGAAATCTGAAAAAAATGAAAACACCTATGAAAACCAGCAATTTCTTTAGAAATCGTTCAGTTTAGTTAGAGGCTTGCTATCTTCTTGGTCTGCTCTTCAGCAGCTATCACTAGCAAGGGTTGGGAGACCACAAGCCATAGCTGCTGGAGGAAATGGAAAGACAGTTCAAAGCATGAAGTGTAGCCCTGAGAAGAACAGTTAGGAACAAAACAAAAAGCTGTCAGATAAACTAAATGCAGTTCTGGAACTGGTGAGTCCAGTTGGTTCTCACTGCAGGACCCTGAGCACTGCTGTGCTCAGATAGTTTCAAAACATTTTAGTGCCCTTACAACATTTTCCTTGGAGACTGCAAAAGCAAAAAATCATTGTTTATGCTGAAATCCTGAGAAGGTCTCAGGCAAAACAGGAAATGTTTATTCAAACATCTGACAAGGAAAGCTACAGGCTGAGCTGGACCCTGGCTAAATCTCCCTCCATACTCAGTGCTGCTGGGCGCTGTGCTGGGGCTCAGCTGGGGACCTTCACGTCTGGGAACCTGCGGCAAAACAGAGAGCCCAGAGGAGGACAAGGATAGTGACAGTAAGTCCAGAAAGCAATGAAAGGACTGGGTTTTCTCTAGTGTATGCCAGGGATTTCCTGATAATATTTTGCAAGTCACAGAATCACAGAATCCTAGGGGTTGGAAGGGACCTTGAAAGATCATCTAGTCCAACCCCCCTGCCAGAGCAGGGTCACCTAGAGTATGCCAAGAGTTGCTGCAAAGAAGCAGCAAAATGCTCTTCGTGCCCATATAGAACAAGAAGTAACATAGTTAGGTACAGTGAGGAGGTTCCAGTAAGACACTAGAAACACTTGCTGATGGTATGGTCAGTGAAAGAGTGGAGTTGTTCTAGAGAGGCGTGTGCTGTCCATCCCAGGAAATATTTAGGAACAGCTTAGAGAAACCTCTGTCTGAAAGATAAGGATGATCATGTCTTGTGGCAATGGTCGGGACTAAAAAATTGCTTGAAAACTCCTCCAGCCTCATTCTGATACGTTGTTTTTCGGGTTACCTCTCTGAGTGAATTTACTTTGATGACTTCAGCTCCCTGGTTACTTCTGATTTGATTATCTAGAGTCACCTTACACCATGCATAAGGATGTCTGTACCAGTTCATCTTTCTAAGAAATGAAATGCTGTCAAATATAGGGCTGTAGTATGTGGATACAACTCAGCTAAATATAATAGTTTTGCAAATTCTTTTCCTAAGTCTGAATTTGATCTCTGTGAACCCTATAGAAAAAGTGTCATAGAACTAGTAAATCAAAGGGAAATAATTCCAGTGAGCTAAATGATTTTAACAGAAGAAAAATAGCACTACAGGACTCTGTAGATTAGTTTAAAATTCAACAGAAAGTTAATTAATTAGTAAAATCACTCAAGCTTGACTGTTAACAGCCTGAGCCAGAAAATCTAGCAATTTAAAGCAAACATTTAGTTGCAGGCATAACTCGATGCATATGATGCCAGCTGCAGAAATTGCTGTTTCAAACCTCGCTCGGGTTGGCACAATGGGAACAAATAGCTCTCAGCTGCAGGTGAAGCCTACCAGACCTTTCTCCTCAATCTTTGTATAGTGTCAGTTCTTCTTAAAAAATGGCCATTAAATTATCACCATTGTCTTGGGGGAATGGTGATTGATGCCTCTTCTTTTATGCTAACTCAGCTTGTCTCTCTGCTCTAAATGGCCTTGTCTTTGGCGTGGATGTTGGTAGTACATCATTAGGTTTTGGTACGCTTCGTGCCGCTCGCTCGCAGCTTGGCAAACAAGACTGTCAGGCGACATGGCCGTTCAGTGGATTAATACAACTCTCCTGAACTACTTAATACAAAAAGCCACAGGCTCCCACCTGTTGGGGCTCAAGCAGGGTGCTTTGCAGGGAGCCCCTCCCCCTTCTGAATTAAGGTGACAAGGTAAAACAACCAGCCTTTGCGCTTCTGCAGAATCTGTTGGGTTTTATCCCAGCTGCCACAGACGGCCTGGGAGGATGCGCATGGGGAAGCGGGAGCTATGGTAACTCCCACAATGGCAGCAGAGCCCAGAACAACCATTTCAGGTGTTTATGTTCACATTCAAACACTGTTGCTTTGTTGTTGCACTGCAAATATGAAATGCTCCCTTGTATGTTGGTACTCTGCAGAGGGCCAGTTTCTGTGCCCAGCTTATAGCTCTTTGTAAAAGTCTGTAAAAGTACAATCTTTGGAGAGGGACCAAAAAGAGAAGTGTAACTGAGGAAAAGAAGAAAGCTCTAAGGATCTGTAAAAAGCTAAAAGCCTGCTCTGCTAACACCAGTACAAGCCCACAGCAGAGACACCAGTGGCACAGTTACGTCTATTACCATGGCCACTAGTTCCATGTGCTGTTTGCCATGCTGGATCCTCTGGGAAGTGCTGAGTGGTTTGGAAAGGTGACCCTCACCTTCAAACCAGCAGAGTAGAAGAGTGACTGCTGAGGCCGGGAGCTGCTTCCCTGCTGCACCACCACACCAGCCTGCACTGGGATGGCATCTGAGCCCAGAGAGCTGGGAAGCGGACCTGGCAGCATTGTGGTTTTGGATGAAGGGGGTTAGCTGTCTGAGCTACAGTTCTACCCCAGTGAATCATTTTGCTGGTGCTTCTGCAAAGCAGGAATAACTGTGGGATACTCACCAGGTGACTTCTGCAAGCAAATGAGCATTTCTAAAGAGCTGTGACGTGCTTTGACAAGGAGATTGGGGGAGCAGGCAGGAAAAAGGTGGGAGTGTTTGAAGATATTTTTCTTGTGTGAAATATCTGCTCAAGACTATAAACTTGGAAAGAAAAGAGTCTGGTTTTACATCTCTCTGGTCTCCCACCTAACATCACCATTCACCTCACTAGTCCTATTCCCTCTCTTCCTCCCTTGTCCATTTTAATTACAAGTTCTCTGAGCAGGGAAAGCTTCTTGACACGTATTTAAATTGGCATAACATGTCTCTAGTGCTGACTGTGGTTTGTCAGTGTAAAATGAGCCTTAAATGCTTGATTTTTTCTTTCTACCCCTCAAACAGCCATGGTGTGAATTAACTATAATCTTCATAGCTTGTAGACTTCAAACTTCCAAGTAAAGACAGCAAATACTAAAATAAACAGGCACATAAATTGTTATCTGAAATGGATAAAAAAGATTATCCTATCAGCTATTCATCCTACCTGGGGAGTGTATCGACACTCAGTGCATCTGTACTTTACAGATGGGCAATCCAAGCTCAGAGCTTGTTATTCAGGCCCATATTTTTAAGCAGGTTCTGTCTCTGGAGGCATGTGCTAAATCCACACTGTAATTGTTTGGGCGAGTTTAGTATTACTAAACATTTCTCCTTCCAGGGCATTGGTCAGTTTAATTGAATCTGGAATAGATACAATTTTAGTGCTAAAACCATTTGAATTATATATATGTGTGGAAGGTTTGCTCATCTACACAGCAGTGTTCTGGAACCAACTATTCATGGGTTTAGAGCGTTTAGGTGTTTTATTTCTTTACGTGCTCACAGCTGTCAGACTGGGTTATTTACTAGTTGTTCTCCTCATGTGAAATCAGCCGCATGAAATGTGCCGCATATAAGGTCCTATGTTACTAGCTTCAGGCCCATTCTTTCCCCTTAAATCCCTAGCACGACTTGCTCTTCGCTGCCTCTGGTTCCTATTTCAGGGCCATGGCTTGGTCCTTCTCTTTAGCTTGCTCTTCACTGAGGCATTTGATTATTGATATGCAAACATCTCACCTGTAATCGAGGCATCAAATTGCTCTAGTGCCTTTGGTATCTTTTTTTTTTTGAGGCATCTTCAAGGAACCTTTCCAGTGCAGCAAGTAAATACAATCTGTTGACATGAGCATACAATGTGTTACGTATTACTATGGTGTTCGTGGTATAACGTAATCCACTTCAACTAGTACATAATGTAGTTTACATTTAAATCAAGATTTATATTCTTTGTTTCCTTTTTAGAATGAAGAGAGGCTGAAAACCTTATGTCTCCCATACATTGAGTATTGGGTGCAGTTCAGGTCTCAGCATCTCAAGAAAGACGTAGTGAAGTCAGAAGTTATAGAAAAAGGCAATGAAAATGTGGGGTGAAGCAGCCAGTGTATGCGGAGAGACTAAAAAGACTCTTCAGTTTAGAATTTAAGAGGACAGAATGCTGAAGGGATATGTACAAAGTTCACACAATCACAAATATGATGGGTAAGGTGAACATGGAACCACTGTTCACCAAATCCCTTAACACAAGCACCAGAGAGTGCTCAGGGAAGCTCGGGGAGATCAGTTCAAAACAGACACAGGGCAGTACTTGGCTGGTAGCAAACATCTGGAAATCACGTCCATGGAAGGCTGCAAAGGTGAATGGTATCAGCAGGCTCACAAGGGGATTAGACACATTTGTGGACAGCAGGTCCATGAGGTAGTACTCAGGAGTGTATCCAGGTACCTCCCACTAACATCCATCCTCTGGGGCTGAGGACTCCCAGCAGTGCGAATGGACCACTGCCAGCAGTGAAACTCCTGGGCTCTCCCTCATAGCAGCTCCTAATGTCACCAATGGAAACAGAACAGGGGCATAGGGGACCACTACTCTGACCCAGCAGGATATTTCTCAAGCTCACCTTCTGCAGTGTTTCCCATAAGAGCTTCTTGCTCCCCCCAGAGCCCAAAGAAAGCCTTCACTGCAAAAGGACCACCACGGGCGACAGGAAGGGGGAACGTGCCATGGACTGGATGATTCCCACATCTCTGAATGTGGTCCTGGAGTTATATTTATTCTGCTTTGGTGGCCGGGAACAATACCTCTTTAGCAGAACACTGTTTTAGAGTGAATGTTTACAGCTAACTCCAAACATTTTCGCAAATGTTTTCCCAAGTACAAAATAATCAGTCTGCTTTGGTGGCATTAAAGTCCTTCTTCATCTCATTCCCTTCCAGAGATGCGAGGGGAATATGGTTTACTTGGATGTTCGTGGGCACAGAGCCTCTGGCAAACATGCTCCTCCATGAAGAGTCACAGTAGGAAAGGATCATCTGGTAAATCTTCAAAGCTCCAGGAATTGCCCAACTTGACATCAGAAAAAAAGTGTCTCTAAGTTACCAATTATGACCCAGTCGCAAAACAAAAAAAACATCTTAGGAATGCACAGAACAATAAACAAGGAGTCTTGCAGACAACTCAGAGACTGCCCAACTGCTGAGCAAATCCCTACAGGTGAATAATAAATGAGAAAAGCAAAATCCTTTTACAGATGTTTTTGCAAACAAGGCAATGTCAAATAAACTAACCTTGGTTAAGAGCCCTGTTCTAGCTTTTAGAATCTAGATTCTACACAAAATTGCAATCACAGAAAATATTGTCTCAAAAGACTGGCTTGGATTTGGGTTGGGTTTTTTTCTAAAGTTTGCAGTTGCTACTTTTGAATGAACACTATGTCCCTAGAAGATGTCAGACTGACCTTTCTGGGTACTACAGAACGTTTTCTTTTTAAGAACAATTAATTCAAAAGACTTTATTCTTCCATTTTTCCAGCCAGCTTTACTGTAAGGTGATATCCTGTCACTACCTACCACTGACAGCTTTCCATGTTTTGTTTCTGCTGCTTCCTTTCCTCTACATCTTTTAGATGGTAAGATCTGTAAAATCATAATTCTGTGAACCTAGAAAAAGAAATAGAACCTAATCTTTTAGAGACCTACTGCTAGATGAAGAGGATTTTAGCTGGTTCTGGACTTTCTTTTGAACATTTAAACTCATCAGTGTTTCCTGTGTGAGCTGCTGTGTTTACTGAGCTCATTTTTCTTATGGATTAAAGCATTCTGTTCACCCTGGTTCTGCATCACATTGGATCTGGATGCAGTCTGCTGGAAGCACCTGAGAAAGCGTTTTAACCACTTCAAAGCTCCTGAGAGCATTGCTGCTCCAAGGGGACAAAGAGCAGGTAACTGTGTTCAGTGAGGAAAAGGAGATAGGGTGGGATGGCCAAACTTTTGCTGAGCAGGAGTCCAAGCACAGCACTGGCCCACACCTCTCCCCTCTGCTCATTCCTTCTGCCATCCTCTCCCTGTCATTTTTCTGGACTCTGCACTGTCTTAACACCTCTTAACATCATAGCCATTCATTCCTCTAAACAGCTCTCAAGGTTCCAGCAGGAAAGGTGTGAAAAAAGAATGGTCAGGTCTGTGGAAAAGAAAATCTGCTTCTTCAGATCTCATGGAAATATACTCCAAGAGCCACCCTCTTCAGGCTCCAGCTGATTTCCTCACCAGTAAGGATCATCCACATTTCTGAAACTCTTTCATCCCATGCCATCCTGCCCATGGATCACTTTGAGTGGAGGGTGATGTGCAAGCTGGATGTGTGAGCCACCCCAGCTCCTGGGAGTGGAAATGTCAGCAAGCCACTCGGCTTTGCTGAAAGAAGGAGATAAGCATCCAGCACTTGGCACAACACTAGGATACGTAAAGGGCTTTATCCAGGTGCTTAACTCAGGTGTGTAGGAATATCTGAGAGACCTCTGCAGTTGCTGGCATGTGGGCATGCCATGCTTGCAGCTCTGCTCCAGCTGCTGATGCTCGGACCTCCAGGCACACCCAGGCACACAGGGCCCCCATGCCCTCAAAATGACTTAGAAATGGAGTTTCATGAGAAGATGATCAGGCACACAGACTGATCAATAGCTTTGTTACACACAACCAGCCCATTTTATTGTCTTTCTCTCTGTTTTCATAGAATCATAGAATCAGTTTAATTGGAAAAGACCTCCAAGTTCATCAAGTTCAACCATTAATCCAGCACTGCCAAATCCATCACTAAATGATGTCCCTAAGCACCACATCTACACATATTTTAAATACCTCCAGGGATGGTGACTCAACCACTCCTTTGGGCAACATGTACAGTGTTTCATAACACTTTTAGTAAAGAATTTTTTCCTAATATCCAATCTAAACCTCCCCTGGCACAACTTAAGGCCATTTCCTCTTGTCCTACCACTTGTTATGTGGGAGAAGAGACCGACACGCTCCTCACTACAACCTCCTTTCAGGCAGTTGTAGAGAATGATCAGGTCTCCCCTCAGCCTCCTCTTCTCCAGACTAAACAACCCCAGTTCCCTCAGATGCTCCTCCCAGGACTTGTGCTCTAGACCCTTCACCAGCTTTGTTGTCCTTCTTTGGACACGCTCCAGCACCTCAATGTCCTTCTTGTAGTGAGGGGCCCAAAACTGAACACAGTATTTGAGTTGTGGCCTCACCAGTGCTGAGTACATGGGGCCAATCACTCCCCTAGTCCTGCTGGCCACACTGTTTCTCATACAGGCCAGGATACTGTTGGACATCTTGGCCACCTGGGCACACTGCTGGCTTGTATTCTGCCAGCTGTTGACCAACACCCCCTTGTCCTTTTCTGCTGGGCAACTTTCCAGCCACTCTTCCCCAAGCCTGTGGTGTTGCATGGGGTTGTTGTGGCCCAAGTGCAGGACCCAGCACTTGGTCTTGTTGAAGTTCATACAACTGATCACAGCCCATCGATCCAGCCTGTCCAGATCCCTCTGCAGAGCTTTCCTACCCTCAAGCAGATCAACACTCCCACCCAACTTGGTGTCATCTGGAAACTTACTGAGGGTGCACTCAATCCCTTCGTCCAGATCATTGATACAGATATTAAAGAGAACTGGCCCCAGTACCAAGTCCTGGGGAACACCACCTGTGACTGTCTGTCAACTGGATTTAACTCCATTCACCACAACTCTTGGGGCCTGGCTGTCCAGTCACTGTTTGACCCAGCAAAGCGTATGCCTGTCCAAGCCATGAGTTTCCCACACTTGTTTACCCAAAGCACCTCCATCCCTCTCTGTCCTCACCTTTAGTCCTTCCCTTGCAGGTTCCACAGCAAGTTCCCAAAATGTTCTTCCCCCTCTTGCCATACCAAGTCCCATTTCCCTATAGGCACCAACCCCTCAGACTGTAAGGTGAGCAGGGACTCTCTCAGTCAGGGGCTGTTATCCCCAGATCATGGGGCTGACAGCTTGCCCGTGACAGCCCTGGGAAGGGCAAGTTTTCTCAATTAGGTTGTCTTAGTTTTCTCTAATTAGCATAGAGGGTTCCTCCCCTGTCATCACTGTTCTTCTGTGCTTTCTTGTGTTAGCAGAGATGAGCCCTTAATCACATAACCTAACACCTCTAGGCAGCTGAGTCCCACTCCTAATGCCAGCCATGAAAATCATAGTTTCTGGAAAGCTGCATCAAATACTTGGATCATAGATGATCATTTTTATTGAAGTTATAAGCTCACAGATCTTCTCAATGCAAGTTGTTGATTGTGAATATGTGTGGCCTGTCACTTGGCTAAAGTTTAATTTATTTGTAATTTATTTTTCTCTCATTCCACTCTTCCTGGTGTAGATAAGCCCTGAACTTCAGCCATAGGTGTGTGCAAGACGAGGTGACCAGCCCACTCCAGCCTTGCACAAGTGCATCCTGAAGACCAGATGGGACCCTTGGAGCCTCCTCTAGTCCACATCCCCACAGGGACCTGCCTCCTGAGTCCACCTGGAGCACCCCTGGCAGTTTTCAAGCAGTCTCTGAGCTCCGGTTCTCAGAGCAAAAGCTTTACTTTTAATAAGGTATATCCTTCTCAGACCCACAACATCAGCTGGGTCAGCCACATGCAGGAACACCTCTTGGTCTAAGACTGTACTATTTACTACAGATGAATGAAACCCTCAGGTTTCAAGCTTTTCTATGTCTGAGTCATAGAATCATAGAGTCATATAATAGTTAAGGTTGAAAGGGACCTTTAAAGGTCATCTTGTCCAAATCCCCTGCAGTGAGCACTTTCTGAAAACTAAGCTAAGACTTAAAATCTAAGTTTTTTGTCCTAAGACCTTAGGTTTTCTGCTGTATTCTCAGAAGGAGTAAACACTAGTTCTGAAATTTGGTCTCCAAATGCAGAAGAGGGTTTATTTCTTGACACACAAAAGCTGATTGCTTCTTTTTTGTTGATAGTAGAGTTGACCATAAGCACATTGAGGGTCTAATGCAAAGCAGCAAACCTCAACCCTGCCTATCCATGTGCTAAAGAGATTTAAATAATATTTATCCACCCCTGAACTTTGCTATGCCCTGTTGAACAGATGACTTGGAGCAAGAAAAAAATGGTCAGTGGAACTGTCTGCAAGCTTCAACTTTTTTGTCCTCATTTAAGAGAGGGAAAGCTCTGATGAATCCCTTCAATGCTCTTGAAAAAACTGGACGAAACTGCCACTCCAGCTATAGCCCACACTTCAAATGGCCGTGAGATGGCCTTTTCTGAATGTTACATAGTTCAAGGAGGCAGTGAAGTGCTCGGTGGAAGCGTTTGTATGGGAACTTTAACTTCCCATTCCATTTGACTTTTGGTCTTTAAAATACAGGTCAAATCAATGAATTTAATGAAGGCCGTGGAACACAAAGGCTTTGCCTTGCATTTTGACCTAGATAAAGGAGAGTCAGTCCAGGTCAAAAGGCTTTAGCAGCACTTTAAGTGGTTAGTACACAAATGTGACAGAGTGTTTAGACTCTCGGAGACTTGCAAGACCCAGTGACAAGCCGTTAAAAGTATTTGAAATAGCTGCTTGAATGAACTTTGATAAGGTACCGCTATTGTCTTCTATTGTCTCTTTCTTTTCATACCAAAACACCCCCAAAAGAACAAGAGTCAATGAATGTATAATGCAGTTCCACTTTTACTGGATTTGGGGCTTCTTTTGGCCCTTTGGACTTTTTTTGTGAACTGTTTATGCCATTTTCATTCATTTCCCCACATTAAGCCTTTCTCAGATGCTAGTGATTAATGTGACTTGTCAGTAAGAACTTTTAAAGTGCAATGATACTTTCAGAAGCCATAATGTGTCAATTGAACCTAAGATTAAGGACAAATTAAGGGTAAATTTACTCTTACTGAATCTTCTTGCAAGATGGAGCTAACGTACGTGGAGGTGGTGGTGGCACTTTTCAGCTCCCACACCACAGAACCAGACATCTGAGGCAAAACCAGCACAGAGCAGCAGACCTGTATATTAAATTCTGGATTCATACCTTTCTTCTCATTGGGATTAAATAGGTCAGGGGGATTTAACACACCTTCACATACTCTATGCAGGCATCTAAATTAGGTGGTTGAAATCAGCTTGTTGGTAAAGGTAAGTTTCTATTATTAAAAATGAATGTATTTTAATGGTGGAAAGCATACTGTCAGAAAGTGCACGATCATGAGATCTGCCAGAAAGCAAATCTCCATTTAAATACATAATTATTCTCCATTACCAGAAAGCATTTGTCCAAGGAAAACTGGTAAAATGTGGAACAGTTCATTATGCAGGACCAAATTTGTCTAGAAAGACCAAAATCCTAGTTAATTTGTGTAAGGCAGAAAGGTTCAGTTTTGGTTCGCTTTTCAATTTTGTTGTAAAAAGTCTGCTTCTTGAAAGCTTTCCAGGCCAGAGATCAGGTTCCCCCTTTATAATGGGAGCTATTAATGCCTGAAATGGGCCGCTCTAAAGAACCACATGTCTGTTTCACATGGTTTGATAGCTCCAAGATTTTGCTCACTGTGCTTTTGGGACTTTTCTCAGTATTCTCTATAGCAAGATTTTTATTGTATTTTACTCTTTTGTCTGGTTTTTGTGTTCGAAATTTTTCCCTTATTCATTGACCAGCAACTTTCTGTCACCCATCTTTGACTTTTCTTCTTACATCTGCATTAAAGCTGTCATTTACTTCTGCTTTTTCCCCTCTCTCCATATTTGACAGCAAAAGCCTTCATCAGCTTTTATCCCTTTTTGTTCACATTATGACATAACCTGCGCGAAGTGGCACAGCTCCCCAATTCTTGTATATAAAATTTGCAACATTTTTTGAGACGGGTCAATGCCCATTTTTGGGATCCTTTTCTTTATCTGAGTACCGTGTTAAAACTTTTTGCAGATGTGAGCTATTCAGGAGCAGCCTGCGGCTGCATGCAGAGATGGGGAAAAGAAGAAAAGGCCTTCCTATTTTGTGATTGCCATAGTAACTCAAACATTGCCAGGGTGTTTTTCGGTTTGGTAGGGCACAGCCAGGGAATTTTATTTCCTGTGCAATCAAGCCCTCTACTGGAGATCATGGCTTGTATGACACAGGGTTACAGAGAGGACAGTGGGCTTGTTAGGCCTGGGATTAAGCATTTTGCTTTAAAATAATACCCATTTGTATCCATTTTGTTCGACATAACAACAGCTGCTGGCCTTGGAATGACAGGCTTGCCTTTTTAACCAAAGTCTCGTATGACATTTATGAATGAGACAGACTCCATTCATTTTCACTTTGAATTCACACTGGTTGTTTTTGGTTGTTTGATTATTTTTTTATTTATTTTTTTTAAGCATGTAGTGATAGTCAACATTGTTCCTGCAATTTCCGTTTATGACAGGGGAAAATCTGGCTTTCTTCGGGGTGTCATATTATCGTGTTCATTTGAGGACAAGCCGGTTAAAAAAGAAATGAGAAAGAAGCAAAGAAAGCATCTTCTGTCAGTATAGTGGAAGCTTTTTATTAGACCAATAGATAGAGATGGAGAACTCTTTCAGGCATAGGAGTGTTTCTTCAGACCTGAAACAAGAGCCACAGCCATCAGGTTGAGAAGGTTTCTGCCTCCTTTCTGGATCAGAAGAAGGACTTGCTGCTCCAAGAGTTTCCTGTTTTTCCAGTCTGTGGCAGACACCACCTCTCTCTGCAAACAGTGTTTTCCATGCACAACTACAGGCCACCCCAGAAACAGCTGCTGCTACCCTAAACCACCCCAGAATTTTTCAACTGAACAGCAATGGCTCTGCCAACCTCAGCTCCCGACCACCTTCTGCAATGGGTCCTAGCAGAGAACTGGAGACAGATGTACTAACGCAGGCAAGAAGAGGAAAATAACAGCTTATGGGGAGGCTCCTTCAATCTATAGATTTCAAAAGGAGTTCAATTTTCTGCTACTTCATGGTTGTGCTTTGTGCTAAGTGCCTCAGGACTGTAGTGAAAGGACTGACTCACCTGAACAATAGTGATGAGGCTGACAGACACTCTTCCCTTATTCTTTCATTCCCCCAAAAGGGCCTGTTGTATTGGTTGCAGTTTTAACCTGAAGCAAGTAAAAAAGTGAGGACCATGTTGACCCTGGAAGCAAGTTTTCCACCCAGAGGACATGGAAGAGCTCTGCAGCTATGAGTCTCATGGCCTTTGGCCCTGGTCAGCCTTCATGCTGTGTCAGGTAAGCACAGGACGTTCTTGTTTCAGTCAGGCAGCAGCAATTGCTCTCCTGCCTGAGATAATGCAAAGGAGCAAGACCAGTGTGAATCAGGCCCAGGATTGCAGTTTGCTACCATAGCTCTGTGCAGGGGAGAGCATTAGCCCTCCTTCCCCATACCCAGAGAGCCAGTCCCAAGGCCAGGGCTGCTTTGAAGTGTCTAAGGAACTCAGGACATGGGTGCAAGTCCCATATGTGCCATCAGCTGCTCTCCCGACTTCCTGGTTCCTGCAGCAGAACTTCAAGAGATTCCCAGACCTATCTCGACACATATCTCCAATCTAGGACTCCACATTCCCTGAAGAATTCCAGCTCCATTTAAACATCAGCTGAAGTACCTAAAATCTGGTACATTGGGAAGGCTTTAAAAGAAGCCTCCCTTCTATAAAGCCAGAGGTGAAACTTGGCTTTTCTTTTCCCTGAAATATTTCCTAAAGGAGACAGTCAACTGATCTTTCTCCCCATGGAAGCTTCTATTTATAAGCTTCCCCAATCCAGGACAGCAACAATTTGGTGGAGCTTCCTCATAGGTGCAAGGTGATTCTCTGTAGAGCCTCACAGCTGCCTGGAGAAGAAGCAAGGTGGGGTAGGAGAAAGGAGAGTATTTCTGGAGACACTGGCACAGCAAAGACCTGGACCTTGGTATCAGATCCTGCCTGAAGGAGAGAAGCTGTCTTATGCCACCTCAGATCTTTAAAAAAGCTCCCTCCCTTCCAGTGAGGCCCACACTTTTCCCTCTTACATCATAAAAGTGGTTTCAAGTCAGATGGAACCTGAAAGCTTCCTTCAGTGCTGGTGCTTGAGGGAACAAAGAGGAGAACCACTTGCGATACCAGAGGGGCTACCGTCTGACTGACACATGAACCACTGGGAAATGCTTAATCCGTTGTGCACTCCACCTTGTAAACCTGCCATTTGTGTAAGCTAGAGCTTCCTCAGCCCTGTGTCCTAAAATCTTCAGGGTCCAACTCCTGGCTTGCCAGTGAGATTTGAGAAAAGCCAATGAAGACTACAGTTATCTTTCTATCAACTCTAGAAATAAAATTATTTGCTTTCATATAGACATGGAAGCAAAACCATCAGTAATCAAATCTGGTGGTTCAAAGAGGGACTTTTCCTGCAAGAGGTATGCTGATAATTGAATTGTAATATGGTTTATTTTTGGCATGGAGCACCTCTTCTATGAAGAAAGGCTGAGAGAGTTGGAGTTGTTCAGTTTGGAGAAGAGCTTGGAGTGCAATCACAACCATGACCCGTTTGAGCTGTTTGACCACAGAAATGCTTGGACTGACCTGGAGTTGCCCAGCCAAGTCCTGGGAAAGGCAGTGCTCTATGCCAGGGGAGCTTGCCAGCTTGCCACATGGCCCTGCCCCTCTCCCCACAGGCAGTTACATATTGCACCACTAAGAACTAGAAGAGGGATTTGGATCACTGGCCACACAGAGTTCATAGATATTGGGAAATTCTCTTCAGTTGCATTCACTGTAGGATCAGCCTACATTTTCCTCTCAAAAATGAATGAATTAAGCTGATGTAGAATGAAGAGGAAAAAAAAGTCATGTACATTAGGATGATGGAGTGGCTGATCTTCTTAAGTCTCTGTTTTCCGTGAAGCACTTGCCTTCAGATTAAAAAGGTTACGATTAATACCCAGCTATCTCCCTTAAGCAAACAGGACTGTAGCCCATGACTACTTCTTTAAATATGCTTAAGGACCTGGATCCAGATCACTCAGGCCACAACAGGTGCAAAGCCTAGGAGAAACCTGAACAGGCACATGACTCCTTAACCTATGGAATACCTTCCTTAAGGCAAGCTATTCTCTGTCCTGCCCCCTCAGTTTGTGCACAGGGGTGGAAAAGCTAATGTGGGGACTTCTGAAGGGGTTGCCTGACATGTGAACCTCTTCTGTATGTGTTGCCCAGCTGGTGGGTGGCACTGCACTGAGCCACACTTGGGCTGGATTGCAGCAGCCTTGTATCCCTTCCCCATTCAATGGGCTTGCTCACCTGGGACTCAAATCCAGCAGATGAATGTTGAAACTAAACGCAACACAGAGTAAGCTTCAGATGTGAATCACTTCCTCCTGCTCCATGTGAGAGCACTTCTGTCATGCACAGGCAACTGGATTGGTGCAGGCATGGCTGGTCATTCTGCTCTGGGACTGGATGGGGCTACAGCCCATGACCTTGCCTTCTTTAGTGCCCACAGCTGTACAAACCAATACTGTAACCACTTGTACCTAAGAGAATCACACACAATAAGGCAGATACATCTGGAAGTACCACCACGTTCACCGCTCTGACTGAAGACAGAATCTATCCATTCTAAAATCCAAATTTTGCCCTGAGATAAATTCTGTGGTCTCAAACAGTCTCTTATGCAACCCAGAGGAAGTCTTTTCTCATTAACACAAAGCTGTCTGCATCTTGCACTCTGGTGACCTCTCTACTTTGCCAATGAATCAATTTTCACTTTACAGCTCCCTTGCCTCAAATATACAACTCCACTGGAAGAGCCACCATTTAGAAAATAAACATCATGCTATCTTGGTTGACATAGTGTATTCTTTAAATATTTCCCTATTTCCACTACCAGGAATTCTTACTCTCTCCTTACTGCAAGTAAAAACCTTTAAGGGGTTGGCATACTTTTCTTGTCTGCATACAGTGAAATCAGTCCTATTGTTATCAATAGAAGTTGCACCTGTAATAAATCATTGTGATATGATAATGTAACGCTAGGATGCTTGGAGATATTCATAACTTCTTGGAGACATTTAGAAGCTGTCTGGACACGGTCCTCGGCAACCAGCTCTAGGTGGCCCTACTTGAGCAGGAAGGTTGGACCGGGTGACCTCCAGAGATGCCTTGCAACTTCAACCCATCTGTGACATTAAGTTGAATGTTGGCTGTTATAATATTGCTAAAAAGTCACTACAATGTTGGTACACTACCGCAAACAGTCTTCAGAAATAACAGATAGCAAGAATTGACAAAGGACGTTGAACTCTATGGATAAGAGAGACCATGAAACATCTTCACTTCTAATTTTTGCCAGCATGAATTCACAGTAGCTCTTCTGATGTCTATGGATTTGCACATATGTAAGGAGGGAATCTCGCTCAAGTGCCACAGTTCTGAAATAAGAATATTTTAAAGGTTAGTCAAATACAGTGATGCATGAAACCTGTTGTTGTAGAAGACTTCACTTGCATGCCATGTTACATCACGCCTACTTACATTATTTGCAGAAGAACTTTTTTTCTTCACATGGCACTTTATTTATAAGTTTTAGAAGCCCAGGCAATTCAAGATGTTGTATCTCAAACAGAAATATTAAATTAGAGATATTAAAATCCAGAGGGTGGTGACCTTTGAAGTAGGGACGTAATAAGTTTTTTATATAAACTCCCAAATTTACTCTGGAATTTTACATAAATTCCCAAATTTGCTCTCCCAAATAAACTCTCACATTTACTTACTTACAAAATACGTCCATGCAGTTCCCAGAACTGAGCGACAGGAATAACTTACTAAAGTAGTGCACCACCCAATGACACCTACTTCAAGGGAGAGCACCGATGTGGCTCAGAGCTTGTCTTCTAGGTGTGCATGTCTAAAACACTGGTGGAATCTCAGTCATCTTCACTACAGCTGTTGTATGGAGATTGTTATGGGATACCTAAAGCACACAGCTGTACAGGAAAAATCATCTCTGTTAAGCTCAAAATTTGTGAGATGAAATAGCAGTAAACTGCTTTTGTGAGACCTGTGAGACTTTGTAGCAGGATACTGCTATTTCGTCCCACAAATTTTGAGCTTAACAGAGCTTGGAAGTTACTACCATCATTTTATCATTTGCAGAGAGAAGGCTGCAGTGGGGCTTAACTAAACCTCAGAACAATCCTTCACCGTGTTATTGCCTCGCCAGGTATTTTAAGATGATATAAACACAGGGAAAGCCAAATAAAACCTGCAGCCAACTCCTCCTCAGCAAGATACATAGCGTACAATTTCGTTGGCCCTGCTGCTGAAGAAAGATGCTCAGACCAGATGCCCAGCAGCATAGGAGAGAGGAGAAAAGAGCCTGCACTAGCCATGCCACGTCTGTAGCTGGCTCTGGCCCAGGAAGGGTTAAATGCCTTGTGGTGAGGTGGGACAAACTTCACTTAAATTCAATTCTGTGGCCAGCCCGATTGTTTTGACACCTGCACTATGCGAGGGATGGCATGGTCTCCTTTGTGGCGCATAATGGCACATCTTCATTATTGTTCTAATACTCTGCAAAAAAAAAAATAAATCCCTAATCTTTCTGTGGTGCCAGTGACTGTAACAATGCCGGGACGTTTTCCTTTCCTCCTTGCTCTCCCTTTCCCTTAACTTGCTATTGTTGCCATAGCCACGATGGTGCAGTACTGCTGGTTTGGGGAAGTTTCTGTACTGTACCGCCCTGAGCTTATTGTTTAAATCTTTATTATTCAACTGTTCTGAAGATTTACATTTTTAATGGCTCATTTATGTAATCCCATAAATAAAGTAGCAGAAAAGCATCCCACACAAATGAGTGAATTGGGGTTTGAAAAAAGCTGCTGAAGCAGGTCACTCAGGGTCTCAGCTGCGGGGCCTTGATTGGTATCAGTGATATAGCCACTGTGGCAATGGACTTAAGACCACCCAGTCAGCCCCAAAATGGTGCATTACCAGGGAATAGTGAAATGGTGCTATAGTTCAATCTCCCCTATTTAGCAGGGAGCAGAGTTCTGCTGCAAAAACCATTTCAGCCTCAGACTCATTTACCTTATTGCTTTGACAGCTGCACCTCTCCCGCAGAAAAGTTTAGATGATTAGCTTTTCCCTCCTAGCAGCTGATGGTGATAGGGTTTTGGGGTTTTTTTTCTTCTTAACCAGTATATTCCTGGGGCTGATAAATTCTCTCTAAAGAGGCTCTGAATTCAAGCACCTGCCTGAAGAATTTGTTTTATAAACTGAGCTGAGATGGGAATATGTGTTAACAATTCACTTCTAAGCTTCTCCCGAGTTCTCCCCTTGCCGGCTCCGTCCCCCCACACAAATCCTTCGCAAACTGTAAATCCTTTGAGCATACGGAGGGCATTCACAGCTGCAGCCATGCTAATGAAAAACAGGGAAGATATTTTGTTTCCAGTCAGTTCTCATCCTTCAAATTCGATTTTTAGTTGGTATCTCAGAGCAGCCACACAACTGCTGCGCATCCCAGGAACTCAGTCTTGGGGCATCCACTGCATGTGCGGAAGCATCCTGCTCTTGAGGACAGGTACCAGTACCCAGCTGCATGCCCCACACCTCGCACCATTATGCTACTCCGCTGCGTCAGCAGGAAAAACCCACCTAACTCCAATCTTGTCTCTTCGGCATCACCTTTGGTCAGTGCCACCCTGGCATGGCTTTGGTCCCATCAGCACCACTGTGGAGGGTGCCCAGGCTCAGCATGCCTGGGGCTGCCCTGCTTAAGGGGCTGCCCTGCTGCTGGGCAGAGGTGAGCTGGCAGCCCTGGAGCTGGAGGACCACTCCTGCCCGGTTTTATTTGTTAGGACAGATGTAACTGTGGAGAGCTGGTCCTCAGAGTGAGCCCTCATCACCTGGACAGCTTGAGGCTCCAGGATGCTCAAGTCATGGCAACACAGGGTAGCCGGGGCAGAGGGACAAGCTGGTGCCACCTGAGAAAAGGACGTAGGACTGGCCACTCCTCCTCCTCACCCCCAGGAGCTCTTCTGGGGACCTCAGGTGGTGCAGCATGTTTGGGGAACAGTTTGCCCTCCTCTAAAATGGGAGGTGACACCTCTGCAGCTGCAGAGGAGATCGGCAGTGGCAGGAGCTGAGACCCTGCCGTGGTGAGCACCCAGCTGGCAGTATCTCACCCCTGACGGTTCCCCCTTCCCAAATTATGCTGTCAGGTAACAACCAGCAGCAGCCCGTCCCCACCACAGGGCAGCCAGGCCAGGTCCTCACAGCGCTGCTCCTACACACCTTCCTTTGTCCCAGAGACCTGCGGGAGCATGGAGGCAGCCCCATCCATCCTCCCCAGCTCTTTGCAAGGCAGCCAGGACCAGCACCAGCCAAGGCACGGGCTGCCGGGCAGACAACCACCACACAGAGATGAAACGATGAGACCCATGCCCAGAACCGAAACCATGACACGTGGTCTGACACTACTGACACGCCAGTGCTGCCTCCCCCATGCACAAGTATTTTCAGTGGAAAGAAACAACGCGTTTTCCCCTAATTAGAAAGCAAAGCAGCTCTTTATAGAGGTACACCTGTGTGAAACTGCCAGCAGGTAAACTGCAGCAGTCCGTGGGCAAGGGGTGGCTGGATAATAGCCCTTCCTCAGTTTACCTGCTGGATCTCGTTCTGCCCGGCTGCATGGAGCGGAGTCAAAGGAAGCTGCTCAGAGGCAGAGAGCAGGCAGCAAAACAAAGGCAGGGAGAATACCAGCCGGCCCAAAGGAACAGTGGGGAAGCTGGTAATTGGGCCGTGTGTGTTTGGCTTTCGCCAAGCTAGCAGGTTTGTTTTTCCCAGGCTGGAGCCTAGGCTGAAAGAGACATGAAATTATTAAAGACCTCAATCTAGAAAGGAGAAAAAAGGAAAAAAAAGTTGGCAGCAAAGGCTGGAGGTGAATCTCGAGTAATGAGAGTGTGGGAGGGGCTCTCTGCTCCCTCCCAAGGGCAGAGGTGGCTGGGAAATTATTTTCAACAGGAAAAGAAAAATGGAATTTAGGTAAAAATCATTCCTGTGGACTTCTATTGCTAGTTCAACTCATTTCTCAGACAGCAGGGAGCCTACTAGGCAGGATGCAATAGGTCCTGCTACAGAAAAGCAGAGCTGTGCCTTCACAGTTCCATCCCTGTTGCATGAAGATCCTGCAGGGATCCAAGGCCAAATGGGACCTGTTGGTGAGGCAGACCCAGAGCCACCTTTGGGAAGGAATTCCCCTGTGGTGGGGCTGATCTTCAGTCCTTTCACCAGGCCAACATCACAAGAAGCTGTATGCCTACCTGAAGGTCTACTGTGCTTCTGGCAGGCAGTATGTGCGCAGGAGCTCAGGGCAGACCAAAAGCCAGGCTGGTGCAGCACCAAGCCCGAGCTCCTTCACCCTGCTCAAGCCAGGTCTCAGGTGTCTGATGTGAAGGGGGTCCTTGTAGTAGCCATGCCCCACACACAGCATCTTGTCAGAGTCCTTGGGGAGGGAGGCACTGGCTCAGACCATGGAAATCTCCACCTGCCTCTCCTCATCTCCCAGCTTAGTAACTGAGACCAGGAGAGAAAGAAGGAGCTAACATTCAAAGTCTTTTCCAGACAAAACATATTTTGTCCTCCAAGGACTTTGCAAGTGCTTTTTCTGCATGGTGGGGTTCAGAGAGGCACTAATCACCCAGCACTGCTGGGAGGAGGGTTAGAAACTGAACTAGCAACGTCATGAAACCCCGGTAACATCCCCCCTTCCGCTGCTTTACCAACACAATGGATTACACTGAAGAGCAATGTTTTAGTTTAGGGGTCTGTTGTGGGCAGAATTGCCCAAGTTTAGACACCCAGATTGACAACACCAACTATTTTGCTTACCTTCCTTTTGGCTTTTGCTATTACTCTGGTGTCTGCTAATAGGGTAGGGAGAGAAGATTGAATTTGAACATAATATACAGGATCAAGACACAGCAATAGTTCACATAAAGCTTTGGTTTTCTTCATACTCATTTCTTAATATTCTTATTACTGAACTGAAACGGCTCATTACCAGGAACTGTCATTGCTGATCCTGATGAATGAGCTGTTTGATGGCATTTTCCTCTCCCTGGCACATTCTGAATGACTAGTGTTGGGCAAACTTTCAACCCTCGTCAGCAGTTCCCCTCCAGGAAAAGCTGGAAAATTCAGAAGATGCAGTGTCTCAAGCAGAATGCCCATCCACATTTCCCAAAACCAAACCTTCATTGTATTGACACAGTTGATATTAAGCTGTGTGTAATATTGCTCCTCTAGCATTTCCTGCATTTTTTCCCTATTCTGTGCCCATGTGCCCCAGGAAAGCACAAACAGCTTGGCTGGGCTGTGGGTTTTGCGGCAAGCAGAGGACCAGGGACATGTCTAGGTGGAGGTGACCGGGTGTGCTCCTGCACAGCAGAAGGGAGAAGTGAGACTGTGCTAAGACTATTCCGGCTGCCGAATGCCCAAGCAAACACCAAGCCACATTCCCTGCATTCTCCCTCTCATACCATGGTCCTGTGTTTATGCTCCTCCTTCAGATCCTCCATGACAAAATACAACTCTCCTAAGCTGGAGCCCTGCAGTGGCTAACCTGCTCCAGCTGCGACCACACAGGCACAAACCAATGAAGGATCTCCACAAGGTGAACTTCGCTGAAACTGCTAAACATACAATTTAAAAGGATCAATGATTAGGTAGCGACAGTATATGTCAGTTTTTCTTTGTTATTCTAATTACCATACATCTTTGACAAGCACCTGAGTCAGCTCTACCAAATTGCAAGGCTTGTACCTTTAGCCTTAAAGCTGTCAGATGTTAAGGATCTTCACCACCTCAGCACAGACCCAACTCGGGACTGATGAGAGCGCAGGGAAGACTTTCATCATCCTGCATCTGCCACCCAAGGGAGCACGTGTTGGGTGCGATGGGATAGCCCCAGTTCCTCCTACACAAAGCCAAATCAGTACAGGTGGGAAGATGGCAGCAGGCAGCAGGATTTCCTTTCTGCTCACTAGCAAGAGTTTGCATCAGCTTTCTGGGGTTGTACTTTCAGACTCAGGAGTTCAATGAAATCCTCAGTTACACTGGTTTTCTACCATGGCCTAGACAGCCTGTTCTCATCCACACCATTAATGTCATTGCCTTCACTTTCTGACAAATGTTGAGTTTTACCACTGTGACTGTAGTGTCGTATCCTTATAACACTCTTTTTGTGACCATGTCCCAGCCCATGATGCTGAGATGGCAGAACATGAGCCTGTTTGTTATGCCACACTCCAGACAATAGTGATGATTTACAGGAGATACAGAGTGCCTGGGGTCATCGACATGAGGCTGTGATGCTTCTCAAAGCATCCTTATGTGTCTGTGCTGGGTATTTCTACATCTCAAATTCCCATTTATAGAGAAGAAAGAAAGCCCCAGTTCTTCTCCACTCACTGGCAAAGCCATGCTGGCCTTGGCTTGTCCTTATCCACAGCCACACTCGTGGCAGTGGTGGCTAGCAGGTCTGGAGGACACAGGGCTGCACAAATCCACAGGATCCTATCAAACATGGCCACACTGGGAAGCTAATGGCCATCTGCATAGCAGCCCAGAGGACAGAATGTGGGTGAGAAACAGCCTACAGTGCTTGTGACCATGCAAAACCTATTCTGTATGGTACAGACATACCTAGAGCAACGAGAAAACCTGCGTAAAACCCTACAGGAATGGTATATAGGAACTGAACCCTTCTCCAGAGACTTACACCAACATTACAGGTCACTGCATCCCCTCTCCAGGACACCATGCTACCTCTCACACAGTGCTTGCACAGTTAACCCTATGAGATTGCAATATAAAAGACATAGGGCACTCTTGGGAGAACCATGCACAACTTCCACTGTTCCTTAGCCTAAAGTACTTGGCTCAACATTCCAGTTGTAACACAAGGCTCATCATTTCGGGTAGCAGTGAATATTGTATGAACAGCAATTTTGTGTAAGAATAGCATATTCTTCTTGCTTTCCCTTGCAAATAAAAGTTTGGTTTTGTTGCATACAGATGGAAAGTCAACATTTTTAGATTCCTCACAGATGTAGCCTTCTAGAGAAGCATTTTATAAGGTGGGAGGGTAACAACTTGAGAGTTACTAAAACCATATTTGGTAAATGTAGAGTCTAAGCAATACCGAACTGATGTATAATAAATAAGGAAGCTAAATCCACAGTGTTCATTTGAGACTTTGAGAGGCTGCTTAATATTTGGCAATAGAGTATCTGAGTTTTCTTCTGTCTTAAGACTATCCTATGTGAAAATGAGGATGTACATATATACAGTTTGCAAAACTTTTTTTTTCAATTGGAGCTATGCCCTTGTTAACATTTACTCTTGACTATTTCCTATTGACAGTCACTAAAACAAGGAGTGTATATCAATGCAGACAGAGTTCCATTCAAAGATGGCGAGCTACAACAGGATTATTTGCAAGTGCAAAGATCACTCACATGAATAAAGATTTGGTGGATCAGTGAACTCTACTGATAAAATGAATAAAATCCTTCCCCAAACACAATCCAAATATGTTTTCTTTCTACTTACCCTACTTTTGTGTTGTTCCAGTTTAATTAACTGAAAACACATAATTATTAATGAACACTGCAATGGGGCAGGAGAGGAAACATGCTTCTCAGTGATGAACTTGCAGCCACAACACAAAAACCAGTTCTGTTTGTGCAGGAAAAGCAACCCCCTCCTGCTACATTATTCCATTGATCTACAAACATTTACATCTCCTTTGTTAACTAGTTTGCTGTAGAAATTTCATATTCACCAAGGAACTCTCTTAAAAACTGCACCTCAAGAAACTTCTGTGAAGTAATTTTGAATTAGTTTAAAAAACAGAGTCTATTTTTGCTATGTTATACATCCAGTCCTTTGGGCTTTTCTTTGACTTTTGTGATTCATTGTAAATAATTCAAATTGGATTTACAAAAGAGGCTGTACAATGAACATAAGAATTGCATGTTATTATATCCCTAATAGTCAAAACTAATACAAGTATTTCATAAAGTCCAATCATAAAATGTTTTCTCCTCCTCTTTCACAGTGTTTTGTTATCTACATTCAGTATCAGTTTGATGAAAATCAACATTTTAGACGATTTCTGTCCAACATAATAATGAAGCCTAATGAACAGGTTCTTGTGGCTATATCGAGTATGCTCTCACCTGAATAAACTCTATTGTCTGTACAATATGCACTGAAACTAAACAAAGACAACATTAGTAGCTCACAGATAAACAAGAAACACCTTTGAAGTATCACTGCAGGAACATTAATGCATTCCCCTCCCACATGAGTAACCTGGCTGCGACACACTACTACGGGCAGCTGAGATCAAGAATACACTATTTATGCATTTACTTATTTTAAGCAGTAGGCACTTTAAGGAGTAACAAGTGTTCTGAGTTACAGGAGTTAATAACACATTTTGAAAAGTCATGTTCAGCTTTAAGTTTCAGGGGTTAAATCCTATCTTTAAGACACCTTATAACAGCAACCTGGTCTAGTGGGAGGTATACCTGCCCATGGCAGGGGGGCTGGGACTAGATGATCTTTAAGGTCCCTTCCAACCCAAACCATTTTGTGATTTTAGACATAATGGGAGTGCTGCACAGTATGAATAACTGCAGACATAATGCAAACCTGATTTTATACACCCAATTTTTTATTAAAGAAGTCATCAGCAGGTTGAAATTTGCCTTAAGAACAGTTAACGAGCAGCAGTTTTTTGTTTTTATTATGTATATTTCAAAAAGGCAGCACTAAAATATGGAATCGACCAATGAAAGATAGTAACGCACATAGGTTCTCCAAGTCAGAAGAAAGTGAAATTAGATCCGAACCCATCACCACTGATGAACACAGGCTTTCCACAGCTGTCTGGTTTAGGCCACGTCAGATTCTCTAGTTGAGCATTTCTAGTATGGAAGCAATCTCTATCAACAACCCAGACTCATTTTGAAAGCATACTCTAATCACTTTCCCTACCTGAAAGCCTGGCTTAAATTAGTGTAGAACCAACAGCAGCACTTCTCCTAAAGAGGTGTTTGAAGACCTGAGTGTGGAAAGCTCTCAGGACACCATATTACCACCACAAACCAGAGCAGCCAGAATTCACAGGGATTTGTCTTGTGGAACATCTCCAGCCCCAATCCTGACCAACGGTGAGATGAATCTCTTCTGCAAAGCCTCATCTGTCCAGCACTGTCACTACAGCAGGGCCTGGCTGGCACTACAGGTGCTGTCCTTCCAAAAAGGATTATTAAGGAGAACACTAGCAGTGTCCTAGCAAAATAAGGACTGCAAACAACATCTGTTTATTTAAACCAAAGACAGCCCCACATTCTCCAAAGACACTACTTTTTCCTTGATCCCACTTACATCACTGAACATTTTCTGAAAGGCTGGGACTTCAATTACAGTACTATGGTTCCTGCAAGGAAACAGAGAAACTACCCACAGCTCCTCAGAGGAAATGTGGAAGTATCCCACTTTGATGGATGTGCTGACCCTGGCAGCCACCAGTGGCCTCAGTGCCTGCTTAACTACTTTCCCATTACTTAGAAGAGTAATTCCCAGTTCATGCATCAAAATTCAGCCATGGCAGATCTCCATTTCAGTCTCCCTATCTCCTAACCAACACGACCTTTCCAAGAGAGACAGATAAATATAGCAAGATGAGGTATAGATAAGCCTATAGGTGGCACTCTTGCCCTGACACAACAGGGAAGGACCATGAAGCGCTGGTCCTCTTGTTCCTTAGAGAGGCCATGTCAGCTAAAAAAAACTCATTATAAGCATGAATTCCACAAAGCACTTTTCATGAACATTTTCGATTTTATTGTCAACACACTTAAAAACAGAAACCTACGTCCAATTATTTTTTAGAATACCGAAATACAAAATATTTCACACAGAAGATTGTTATTGTAACACAAACAGAAGGGAGACAGAATATGCCGATGTGTATTATATGTGCTCCCAGTCATCACAAGTTTAAGAACTGTACCACTACAGAATTGTCACACAGGCTTGGAAAGTGAGCATTTGACTGTTTTTAAGTAACACCTCTGCAATTCTAGTATTACACTGTTACTTGGAAACTCCCTAGCAGTGGGCAGAGAACAAGGTAATTTCGTGTTCAAGGTTTGTTTGAAAGCACCATGACAACAGACTGTTCAAACTACTTCCTTACAGCGGGAAGTCTAAACAGAGACAGTTATTGCAGTTATGGCTTTTTAGGGGTAATGTTTAGTATTATCTACAACAGGTTTGTGAATATACAATAACAAGCAAAACCAGCATTTCCTGGTAGTTCCTCCTGGAAAGCAAAACCAGTGCTGTCCATTTTAAATTTGTTCTTTTTATATTAAAGAAAGCAAACTCTTATATTCTATACAAAATGCATGAGCTTGGTCAGCACTGACCAGCTTTGCCTCTTCTAGATTCTGCAAAACTAAACCAACCCAAACATGCAGAACTTCTCTATTGGTTAGCAGCAAAGAAGTTCTGCCAACTTTACACAATAAATAGATTTCTGCTTAACTTAAATTCATTTCCAAAAGAGTGACATGACTAAACAAGATGTATGGGACAGTGACACACGTATCACGCTCCATCACCAAGACCCTAAGCTTAGTCAGGAAAAGGAAAGAGCAACAGAGCAAAGAGAAAGGACTGTCTGTTCTAAAACAACTGAAATACTTATGCCGCACTTTACTTTTCTCTTAAAGGTCCCAAAGAAAGGTTTTCTAAAGCTACCTCAGGGTTACTCCTCACACAAGCAACCTGGTCCAAAATTCAATTTTGAACAGCATCTTTTCTTGAAAAACTGAGACACCCCTGCAGTCCAATGCTTCATGACATTCCTGGCTTGTAACCACACATTTGTCACTATTCTCTCCTCATCGTTTGCTTGATCGCTTTTCATGCTTATCCTTTGTGTGCTGGTTCCTGCTTCGGTGCCTCGGAGGAGAGTAGCTGACTCTCCTTCTGGACTGAAAGCTGGGCGTGTATGGATGAATTCTGCGTTTCTTTGGTTTCTCTTCTTTCCTGCTTTTGTTTGGCTCAGGCTCCTTACTGTCTTCCTTTTGCTCACGTTCTTGGTCTTGTTCTTTTTGAGATGGTAATGTGTTTTTGATTGTATTAATAAGAAATCTTTTATTTGTACCAGCAAGAGGACATTTCAACCTGTAAAGACATTTAAAAATGATCAAAAGGCAAGATAAAAACATCCAAAACAAGTCAGAGATTTTAACTTTGATAATTTTAAGACAAGTTTGTGCTTCTGGCTTTCCTTGCATGCCACCTAGTGTAAACTCTCAGTACAGAAAGATACGCTCAAGGTTGTCTCCATTCTGTTATCACACTCCTTACAGGATGAAAATTATTTTACTTCAATACAGTGAAAATCCACATGATTTTCAACAAGGTAGGGGAAGTAGATGACAACAATGTATTTTAAGGTTGACAGTGCTTCTCTTAGGTATTCAGGAATCACATATTTAATAACGTATTCTAAGTCAAATCAGAATGGTTTACAACATTATGATCTACTAAAGTCAGCATTATTTAATGAACTGAGATATTTATAAAAGTAAAAAAGATACACTTGCGTGAACAACCCAAACAGCTGTAGTAATAAAACTGACACAGGAGGCATACTGATAGTAATTTATCTTTGGCAGCCAAGAAACAAAACATTTTATTTTTTTTTCTTGAACAGAAAGCATATGTATCCAACTCTTTTCCATTGTTTCTGACTTTCTCCTCTTCCAGCTTAACACTTCTGCACATAATTTACCAGCTAGTTTTACTAAACCAGTACCCTACATTTTATTTATCTTGTTGGTATCAGGTGTATGCTACTTATTTCCAATTCATCATCTCTGAAAGAAGGGAATGAGAAAAAACAAGTTTGAATACATTCCTGCAGTAAGCAGAAATGATTCTGAAGACTTTGTTTACAGCAGAGCTACTGTGGTGTTTTTCTTTACAGCATTTTTGAGTCAGAATGCTAATGGAGAAGTTACAGGATTACTCTAAAAATGCAGAACTGCTGGAGATCACAGTGCCACTTACTGAATCAACTATGGAGTCAATGAATCCTAATACCACAACGTTAACATCTACTTGATATAGATGTAACATCTACACCTAACATCTACAAAATATTCTACTTGAATCACAGAATCACAGAATTCTAGGGTTGGAAGGGACCTCGAAGGATCATCTAGTCCAACCCCCCTGCCAGAGCAGGTTCACCTACAGTACATCACACAGGAACGCATCCAGGCGGGTTTTGAATGTCTCCAGTGAAGGAGACTCCACAACCTCTCTGGGTAGCCTGTTCCAGTGCTCCGTCACTCGCACAGTGAAAAAGTTCTTCCTGATATTCACATGGAACCTCCTATGCTCCAGTTTGTATCCATTGCCCCTTGTCCTATCATTGGACGTCACTATGTTTTGTGTAAGTGTAGAAGCTATACCCTGACCACTTAAAAACCTTTGACACCTCTGAATAATTGAGGTATCAGAACAACAAGAAAATTTTAATGAAGATCTCATCTGATTACTTCGCATGCTTCATGACTTTTAACTGAACATGGTATTCACTGTGGTATTTTGCTTCAGGTCTGCCTACTAAGCATTATCGATAATTGTCTTGTCCTAAATCCTCAGAGAGCTTGAGTCACTTTAGAAGTATACATTAAACAGCCACACAGTTTTATTTCCACTAGGTACTTGACATTTCTACAGCAAAACTAGTTTTAGTGTTTTCCAAACTTTCTGCATATAAATCTATACCATTTTGCTCAAATCCTGGTTGAAAAAAACCCACAAACATTTAAAAAAGTCTAAACCTGTTATCTAGTATAGCTGTTTCCTAATTTCGGGAGACAGTATTTATCCATTAACTGCATTACTAAGTAAAAATACAAGGTTAACAATATGTCACTAGAATGGGGTTTCTACTTCAAGCTACACCAGCTGTGACCATGCTGCTGAACATGCCATGGCACAGGTTACACTCAAGATGTAACACAAATCAGCCAACATTTAAGTCCTCTATAAGTCTTGTGCCAACATTAAACTGTTATACCCCAACACTTCCTACCAAGAAGGGCAGCTTTCCAGGCAAAAACTCTCACCTTTGTCTCCTTCCTCTTCCTTTTTCTTAACAGCTACTGCATTGATTTAGCACTACTATATACAGCACCCAAATGAGACAATCTGCCCTAAATAAATTCACCTTGCTTAAGTATTTATTTCTTTTTGGCACGATGAGTGCTGCCTGAGCTATACTAGGAATGAAAACTGGTGAGAAATGCAGGGCTTCAGTGTCAGCTAAGAGATGTCATTAGTTCACCATCATACAGTGACAAATGTGAGCTACCAGGCTTTCATGGAGCAGCAGTAAGTTACAGCATTGAAGAGAAACATCAGTCCTTAGTTTTATTGACCTCAGACTTCAAGGTAAGTCAAATTCTGCTGGTAAGTCTTAAAGAAAAGGAGATTCATGGCACATGCTACATAACACATGCACACACAGAAGCCCATAATGTTTACATATATCCATAGTATAAATGGGACTGTGAAGATTATAACTGAACTGTATTAATCCACTGATACCTTCGAGAGCATTTCTAATGGTGAGAAAATTGTAGAATATTTCTACAGTTGACCTCCCCAAAGACAAGTCTATGGCTTGCTGTAGGTCTGATCCTGGAATGCTCAAGTCAGTGACAGCTTTGCCCTCAATTTAAGTTCTGAAGGGCTAGGGGGCAAGTTCAGCCTACACAAGGTGGAACACAATACTGCTGACTAGTGAACAGTGTCACAAAACAGGTTTTAAGAGCTTTTCTTTAAAAATAAAATAAAAGGCATGTTCAAAGAACATGAAAGTTCTGAACTGAAGCATGCCTGAAGCAGGGCTGCAGGTGTGACCAGAGCAAGCACACAACCTGCAATTCTCAAGCAGTCTTGTCTACAAAACTGAGTCCAATTCTGTGGCAACGTATTCACTCAATGTAAAGGTTCACTTTTTGTTTTGCATGCTCTACTAAGCTAAACCAAGCTATTCTCACCCACAGAACCTCGTCCCCCTCACAGACAAGTCCCACAAACCCCAAAATCTTTTAACTACAGAATAATGAAGTGACAACATCACATTTTGAGCAAGGAAAAAAGATTAAATCCATCATTGCAAACATAGGTCAAATCTTCATTGTACTTTTGATATTTAAGTCAACTTTTGTGCAATAACACAGAATTTTCAGCCAACACCTGTCATCAAGTGAAGCAGTGCAGCACAGCACAGAATTGTACCATACAAGTTCTTAACACCAAAACATGCTGACACCACTTAAGACACAGGAGTACAGTGTCACGCACCACACTTTCTTCTCTGCCGAGTAACCAGACCCATCAGACAGGCTTGGCACAGTCAGCCTCAGCATACAGCATAAATCACATCTTTTCAGGAAACAGAGTTCATCATGTGTGAACTTACAAGCGTGTTTCTACCACTTCCAAACTGCCATGAAAAATACGTTACTTAACAGGAGAGTGACTGAAGGCAAAAAACCAAAGCAGCGAGAGGGTGCTTTGCCAACCCAACTAATCTAGGCTGTTACCCTTTCATAGCGGATCTCACAAAAGATGATGCCTCAGATGACACTGCAAGTTTTTATGTAGGGTCTTGGCAGCTGATACAGCTGGCAGGACTTTGGATGGGAACCTGTGCTCACATCACAAGATTTTAACATATTTCCATTGCAACCTCTGCCTGTACCCTGTCTCTCTTCCTCTCCACATTCAAATGAAAGAGATGTAGTGGAATCACTCTGCAGTGTTTCTGCGCGGTCATGAAGCACCCATTCAAAGACAAGATGCAATAGTGTTTCGCAGTTCCAGTGTTCTCAAACCCTTTGGCCTTATCTTCATTATTTTGTATTCTGCACTACTTCTGACTGACAGATTTGACACTGAAAGCTATCTACAGGAACGAAAACAATTTTAGGATAGCTTCACAATAGGGTTAAAATAATTTAATGCTTCCAACATCTATCATATTTTTACAATTTCATCTGCTCTTACAATGCAGAGCTGAACGAGTCATCCCAAAATATCTTGTTTTCCATATCCTATTTTAGGTAAGTTTTTAAGGTAAGCTAAGAAGATTACATTCAGTTCAGCCTTAGTTCACTTGCTACCAGCATCTTTGAAGACCAGACCTATACACTGGAGGTAAAAAAAAAATAATAGCTGCTAGAACTTGTCCACACAGTAGCTTTTGTGGTACTGCAACTGCCTGTCAGTTAAAGTAAACAATCACCTAAAATGGGTCCTAACTCCACTGCTATAAGAAGCTTATGAATTACGTACAGAGGCCAACAAAATCACTTAAAGAAAACTGAGCTTTAGCTTGATTTTACCTAGATACACAATGAAAATCCCAATACTTACAGCTTTATTTCACCTGATGAATCAAGGACTCATCTATCTGTTTCAAACACTCTTACACCATTTGTCCACAACTTCCTATCCTAGATTCAGCTGGCCCTTCAAGTGTTAACTTTCTTACAGCTGCTCTGATGTCTTCTCTCATCTCAGAAGTTCCAGCACCACAGCAGCACCACTGAGATTCAGCCCCAGATTCTGCTTTCTTTTGCTCAGTGTTTCCAGGATTAAGACACCTCCAGAAGAGGATCCTTCCTTACCCTTCTTTTACACATTTTCTTACTTGTTATTAGCTCCACTAGTGCTTGAAACAGATACATCCTTATCAGGATCTGCATCATGTGGTATCATATGGATATGGAAGACCCTCAACAAGAATCACTATGGCCAGAGAATGCATACAAAAGGAGTACTGCAGGAACTAGAAATACTGCAGTTGAGAGCCAGAATCTTGAGGACCTGCAAAGAACAAGTCAATACTCAAGAGCAAATAACGTGAGATCTACAAATATGAACAGCCAGTATTTCTTGTATTAACTTGCCACGGACCTAGATGCTGCCAATCTAAGCAGTCCTGACAGCATAGAAAGTGAACTTAGACTCACACAGAATCACAGAATCACAGAATTCTAGGGTTGGAAGGGACCTCGAAGGATCATCTAGTCCAACCCCCCTGCCAGAGCAAGGAAATGGGCAAGGAAATTTGAAAACGCTGAGACAAAACCTTTTAATTATCTATTCTTTTTTTGTTGACTCCTAACCAGCTAAGAGCTCATGCAGCCCACTGACACTCTCCATGTGCAGAGAGTCTCAGATAATTTCTGTTCACACATACACTCTTGTCTGATACCATTATCCACCTCCCTGTTTGGGACAAGCCTTTCTTCTACTGGCATCTAATCCCCACAGGTTGCAGCACCCACCCTTGTCATCCACAGCAAACTTGGAAGGCACGGGCAAAACATTCCCAACCTGGAAGTAATACTAGCAACACTGTCTCATATTTCAAGGCTGAGTCTGTGTATCAGATACTGTGGGCTAAAGGATGACCTCTTGGTACATTTTTTCTGTACCTGTCAGCTATGCTAGCTTGGATGCTTGCAACGTAGGCTCAAACAGCAACTGACTATCCACCTCACACGAGAAGACAGAAAAAGTTAGGTAGGGGTACTTGGGGAACTTCTTCCAGCAGTGCACTTGAGCTATGGACAACTAATTACCCTGAATAGCAATGGAGCGGTGGCTTGAATCTGGCTAACGTTTTGCTGCCATCAACTCCCACCAGGAGACACTACTCCTTTGTAATGGTATGCACAGTATAGTTCCACAGGAATGCCACCTCCCCACACACCTCCCTTTAAACAATTTCTGTCAAATGTCACTGACTCCAGAAATTTATTTCCCAGTATCCAACAACTGCTGGAGATCAACATAAACTGGAATCAGCAAAGTATGAGCAGTAGCAGCCTCTGCTTCTCCTTACCCAAAGACAGATGGCAGAACAAATCTTTTCTTCATAGGCCGAGTTGCTTCAACTATCCAGTGCCAATGCAGGACTGATGGCCTTACACTAGGTGTCTCCAGGGTTTGTGCATCTCTTCTCCAGGACTCCTCTGACAAAGGGCTGAGGAAATCCCAGAAGTCCTCATGAAACACACCTGTAAGCATTTTGAGTTTGGCAAGGAAGGAAGGTTTGTGTTTTACCTGTTAAGACTGTGCTTTTAGCCAAGTTGGTGATGACCTTGTCTCTTTGCTTCTATGAGTTACGCTTTCCTGGATTTGGTTTACTAATACACACCTTCATGAACTAACTTTTCTCCTCATTTCATCTGATAGCCACAAAGCTCAGAGCAGCATCTACCTTCCGCTCAGTAGTTTACAGATGCAAGGTTACATGTCAGTCCTAGATTTAATTTCTGAAGCCCTTCAGGATATACCGTAACATCAGTCACATCTGATAGCATTTTGCGGCAGTGTGATACTCAACTCCTTCCAAATATCTTACTGGTTATCTCATCTCCCACGTGTATATGCAATATCTACTTGCTGGGCCAGTTTAGAAGGACCAGAACAGCACAATAGGGCACAAAAAATACTACAGGGAAGAGAATAGCAGCAGCTTCCAGCTGCTGTTCTGTCTCTTGCACTTGCAGAACTAGACACCAACGACTTACTGGGAGTCTGCCTATGGAGGGCTTTATGGCTTCCTTATGGCCACAAATACCAGCTGTACACTAGCCTATGCCAAACTCTACAGAAACAGATTCATGTCAAACAAGGATTACTACCAGTCTCTATAAGGATAAATTCAGAGAGGGAAAAATCCCTGGAGAAGCATCATATACAAAAAAAGCATCTCTGAGTGCAGGATACCCTGAGCTGCAGACTGCCTGAAGCTGGGATAGTACCTTAAGGAAGCACGGCTACTTTCTTGTACCTTTTCTCCTCCATTTCCTAGGCACTGGCTATCAGCCACTGATGGAGACAAGGAACTGCAGAGAAGGATCCTTTGTTTGACCCAGTGTAACTATTCTCATGTTCCTCTGCAGCTGAAACGATCCTTACTTCAACAGACTCAGTTCAGGATATCACCATGCCCACATCAAACAGTCTTCCTCTGCCTGAACCCTTCTTGACAGTCCTCTCCTCCTACACCTTTAACACAACCCTGGCCTAGCCACTCATTCATTCATTCTAGTGGAACCTGCACCTGTTCTGAAGAACAGGTCACCCTTGGCTATCCCCCCCTCTGGCAGGTCTTGGGCATCAGGCTTTAGCAAACTATACATTACCCTGAGCTGATCACCACAGCCAGCTGAGTAAGACCACTACTCTTTTACAAACAAGGAGTATGAAGTAGCCAGAGCCAGGAGTAGAAGCCCACACACGCTCCCTGGCAGGTATTCCAGACTGCACAAGCAGCAGTGAAGTTGCACAGGGACACTTGGTTATCTCCCAACAGAAATCCTCAGTTTCCACATCCGGAATTAACTTGCAAATTCACAGTAACTGGATGCATGTAACACTTCACAGTGCCAGTCATCTGCACTGCTTTCCCTGGCCCTTTGGCAAGGCTGACAAGGTAAAGGCACGCTGTATCAGTACAGCTATAACCACTCTAGGGGATTAAACCAATTCAACTATTTTAACATGAAGGGTATAAACTGCACCCCTATCAGAAATACTGGGTAAAATATATTAAAAACCCCAAAAATGTTTAGAAAACAAAGGATTAATTTTTTTCAACAAGACACTATTTTAATCTCTTCAGAGCTACTAAAACAAACATAGCCAGCAGGCTTATCTTTTACTACTGTTGGTGGAGGAAGCCAAACCTTATCTGCAAATGAGTTTAACAGAGTCAACTGGTGCACTACTTGTGTGAACATCCCTAGATCCGCTACCTTCTTATCAAAGTCATATACATTATTTTAAGATGAATGACTCTTCTCAGCATATTATTACTTCTTTAATTACAATTACATGCACTACATGCCATGATAATGTGGCTGTAAAAACCAAAATACTGCATTAAGGAATTAATGCCGTATTTCACTTAAAATTTAAATACTGTGCTCCTTTTTCCACTTGCTATACAAATTAGCTTCTGGGTTTTCGGGGGTTTTTTTAGTATTAAAAAATACCTCCTTGAAAATTGGATTATAATTCAAGTTTATTTTTGGCTGCAATTTACACATGAATTCTCTACTAGAGGGTAATTAATTATTTTTATTGTTTTAAGGATTTAGGTTTCTTTGTCAGGCTATGAATTGTTTTAACTTAAACAGAATCTAACCCAGTGACATGTGGCCAGTATATAGGTACATGTACAATGAAGCTATTCACTAAAGACTCACAAGCTTCCAATCCAAACTTTGCAATTCCATCTATTATAAGGAAACACTATTACAGAATCTACTCCCAGTTTTCCAGTTGCTTTGACCCCAACACATTCAGTCAAGCAATTTCATGCAGGCAAAATTTACTTCAACTTCTTTCTTATCTGGACTCAAATTTTTGCCCAGACAAATTAATACCTGGATGAAGACAAATTATTTAAACATGAAGCAAATTAAAAGGTAGAAACTTCCGTCACAAATTAAATGTAAAATTTATTTTGGCATCAGTCATAGCATTCATTTCCTCTTGGCACAACTTACCAACCCATAGCTCCCATTGTTTCAGCTCTGGTCCTACCGCGTTTTGCCTCTTTAAGCAACTCTTCCACAGCCTTCCTAAATATAAGGAAAAGAAAAAAGTTACCACTTGTGTAACACAAAAACTTGCTACTTTGTGCACTTATGTATATGAAGTGGAGAGCTCCCTCCTGTAATGAATTAAGCACTTAGAGAGGCTACCAGACTCATCTCCACTTTCTTATTAAGATAATTCAAATTCCTATGCACCAAGATTAAAAGAAACCTTTTGACATATTAAAAGCAATGAAAGCTGTTGCAAATACAACTGCAACACTAACTGAAGAGTAGAAATAAAGTAACACTGAATACACTGAAAAGCACAGTCCCTATGGGCTCACTCTGGGAATGCTCCTCCCTGCTGTCCCTTCACTTAGGTTCTTCCTGAAGTCTTTCAGCCACAGCAGACCTATTTTGAGCACAGTTAAACACCACCAGTAAAACAGCAAGCAGTCAGATGGCAGCAAACCCACTGGAATTACCATCTGTCAAACTGCACTAGCTCTGTAAAACAGCAGAAGAGAGCTCATCTTTGTGACCATGATCCACCATCACCCAAAACAACCAACCTTTACATTATCAGCATCTCCTAGAACAATCCAGCCAGACTAACACTAAAGCAGTTACCTATGTTCACATAAAAAGTCATCGGAGAGTATAAATTATGCAAATTATAGATAACTCCTGCAATGTCAGTCTTTCAGTTCTCTTTACGAATTAATTTCAATCTTAAATAAAACTTAAGTAACGGCTCTACAGTACATTGTTGAAGTTAATGGGAAAACCAGTGAACGGATAATGTGAGCCATTTATCATATAAATTGAATGCATAAACTAACTATTTGGTTAGTTAACTCTAAGCAACTATATATGTCAACTAAAAATAACTGCAAGACAGAAAAGAAAGCTACGCACCTGGCCGTAATATGAAGCTATATGAAGCGTATATGAAGCTAAGCATAAACAACACTGACATGGGTAAGACCGAAGGCTTGAGGACCTGAAGGCAGGAGGTAACAGAGAGGGTGTTTACTGTTCAGTGCTCCCAGATATGATGTGCCAGAATGGCTGCTGGCATCTGGACTACACCAGCAACACAATCATCATCTTGATAGTACAAGTGTGTGTGTAGAACGTGCAAAAAAGGTGCCTGCCAACAGACTTAAACTTCAAGGAAGCCATGCCCCATCATGTTGTTATGGCATTATCAGCATAGCTGGATTTTGCTGCTTCGCCACACACAGATGAAAAAAAAGTCTGAGTATCAATTTTGTTATCAAGCCAAAATTGAGCCTAGAGAAGTCAAGAGCTATCATCTAATAGAAGAATCAGGTCTGAGAAGAAAAGCAAGCAATTTATATGGCAGATCCATGTAAAGATCTAACAAGTTAATGCTGGGCTCTAAACATTTAACAGTGTTTTATTACCATTTACATTATTAAAGACTACATAGAAAACACAAGAGGTCTTAGCTTTAAATGCACAAACTGCATGTGCGTAACAGGGGATGAAAAGAAGCAGCACAGATTTCCTTCAGTAGCTAATGAGAAAACGCTATGCAGTTACACAGATGCCTACATCTGTCAGTGTAGATCTAACCTTCTTCACTTTGTGATGGTCTCAACACAGGCCTTTACCGGCTCCCTCCACATGTGTGACCGTGGGTTTGTTCATTTATTAGGATAGGCTGGTGACATTTTATAAACATAGACACACTTCTTCTTCTGTCTGTATTGGTTTTGGGCACCCTTTAGCAACAGAAAACTAATTGGTGCTAAATGAGTACAAGCGTAACGCATACCAAAGTGTAGCTACATTTTATTCTATAGTTACTTTGCATTTCTGCCCGAATATAGCTTTCATATTTTATACTTACAACCAGCCATCATGGAACTACTTCATTGCTGCATAGTAATTTCCAGCAAGCAATACTTTAGTTAAAGAATCCTAAACAAGCCTCCAGAATCGGTCACAAGTTCTCAAACAACATAAAAATAACCCTTGCTCAACTTTTTTTACATATTCCTTTGTCCAAGAGGCAGTCATTCCATCCAGCTAAAGCAGAGATCTGTGCCAGACAGACATGAAAATATTCACAGGCTGTAACTTTTTCCTTTACGAATTTTCATTTGAAGGGTTTTGCAAAGGAAAGTGTTGAAGACTTCCACAGAAGCAATAGTAGAGAAGCGCACAAAAAATTGTAGTATTGCTTCTCTGTACACTGGTCTGTTAATGGCACATTGGTATAAGGTTCCTCTCTCCCATATAGGCTATTAGTACGATCTTAGTGGCACACATAGCCTTTATAAAAGCTTGTCCTAAGCCTTCAAGGATCAACATCAGGCAAAGAGGAGGAAAGAAGGGAAAAAAACCCCAGCTTCTGACTTTTACTTATCAGTTACCAAACTTAGTGATTCTGTTTTGAGGAATCTGACTCAGAGGCAGATTAAAAGCCACTATATCTGTCATTATTTTATAATTAAAAACATAAACCAAAGTATCTGAGCTACAAAGCACTAATAAAACACACACACAAACATTTTAAACGGCTACAATTCATTTTTAGGGAAAACATCGCAATAAATTAATATGGTGACACCAATTCTATTAACTTAGGTAGAAACTATAAGCAATTTAGTATGTGAGACATTTATTTTGCACTGGTTATATCAAAGATCAGACTGACTTGGCATCCATCTTAGCAGCCTTGTAAGTCAACATCTTCCTTTCTTATCAAACATTGTTTCCTAATATTGGTCTTTCAACATTACTCTTATTCACTGCACTTTTACAAAGCCCTTTTGACTTGCACAGACAAATGAAAAAATGCTCTGATTCTCTTTGAAATAATGAGTTTCCACTCACTGAACTTATACCCTCTATACAAGCAAGCCAAAAGCTTAAAAGCTATGCAAACAAGATTTTTACATTTGCTTTTAGAGGCCTTTTGGGACTCAGCATTCTTTGCTCTCTTCAATTTTACAGCTTGGTTACAATACAAACAGTCCCACGGCTGCCAGCTTCCACTCCAAGAGTAGCAAGCATGAGCAAAGGGAATGCAGCACGCAACTTTCACACAAGAAGAACCCAAACACCGGGGGATCGGATTGATAGGAGGGAAAATTAGGGGCAAGGGCACATTTAAGAACACTGTCATCACCATTCTGGCATCTTTTATAAGCAAGCACCACTTAATACCTGCTGTGGCAATCCTTTTTGAGTAACCAAGCTTAGCTGCAGAATTACAGTAACATGAAGAAGGCATAAGAAGTGATGTTTTTATCTTCAGGAGTATGGTTCAAGACCTATTTACATTTCTAAGGGATTAGACTTTTTCTTCTACATTCCCAGATTACATGCAAAGCTCTCGTTGCATAAATCCTACCAACTTGCATCACAAATGCATGTGCCCCAAGAGAGAACGTTCCGAAGGTTCCGAAGTCAGGAAAACCAGAGGTGTTTTCTATTCCACACTCAGGGAAAGAGCTTGACTGTTTTTTTTCTGAAAGATCAAACAGATAGACTGAAAAATGAATAATTGCTAATAAAGAGGTATGTCAGATACAGTTACAGGCAATGAAAACACCATGTCATTATAGAGACCACCCAGTGTTTGTAATTATAGACCATTCTGTTAGGAGAAGACATATTGTGCTAGGTCTCACAGCCGAGAGATGCCAGGCAGCTGCAGCTCCATGCCCAGGTCAGACCAGTAGCAAGGTCGAAAATCCACTCTCAGCAGGCATACACCCACCCCACATGCATACACCACTGGCCACACCAATCACAGACACACACAGGGCTCTGCCACCAACAGCTCCATCCTGGTTTTCTCTCCAGCTGGGCACGGGAGCCCCCAAGGACTCAGCCCAACTCCAGTTGCAGGCACAGGCTGTCACACAGAGCTGCCTGGGACTCCCCTGGTTCCTCAGTACCCAACCTCTCTGTGGTCTTGCCCGTAGACACACACAGGGACACACACACGTGTCTCACCCCTCGAGAGCCCTCATCCCTATAGTCTCTCCAGCAACTGGCCAGGACTCCCTGCTGCCTCCAACAGCTAGCTCTTCTTGTGGTCTGGCCCTTAGACACTCACACCCCAGCTCCCACCTTATTCACCCACTCACCAGACATTTTGACTTGATCTTCACCAGCAGCCACACACTCCCTCACATACCCACACTTGTTCCAGTACAGCTAAATGGGTGTCCAGTCCCACTCGAGTGGCTGACACTTAATTTCACTCACTCCACGAGGTCTCCCCAGTTGCTGGCACCCAGCACTCCAGCCCATGGTCTCAGTCCAACTGCTGGCATCCAGAGTTGCACTCGCTCCAGTTACTGACACCATGGACACACGGACAAATTTATGGTTTGACTCTAGTTGCTAGCACTGAGATACACACCCTCTCCCCTCAGAGTCCCTCATCCAACAAAGAGTTAGAAAGCAATTTAACAGGAAAACAGGACAGACTGCACTGACCAGGCACAGGGCACGGCCAGACAAGTGTACCAACCAGCAGCCTACTTACACATCACCAGGCTTTTTATCCCCTTATTCCTCTATTTTCCCACTCTTGCTTCTCCCCAGATTACCTGAACCCATCCCTTCCCCACCTTTGGTTGCTCCCCTATACATCCCATAATAAGCCTTGTGCAATTTCAAAATGCTTTTCTCCTGCATCCCATAATACACCCCATGCCCTTAGGCAGCAACACCCTTAAGTCCCAAATACACTCCAGCACTGACTCATCTTGATGGGTGTCACACCTGGAGGCTTGGCCTGTCTCTTGGGACCAGCCCTGGGAGGGGCCCAGAGAAGATGCTCATTCCTCTGAGTCCTTACTGTGGGTTCCCACCTGCCACTGCGCTCCTCTGGGCTCGTGGAGATGGACCTCTGATGGGCTGGTGGCTTCTGGGATAGGCCTGGGAAAAGCCAAGGCTGGGCACTATTTGGGCTCCCCCATTTACTGTGGTCTTTCTCTAGACCTCTGTGGGTGTGCCTGGCAGCTTTCAGCACATAACCTAACAAACTGCCACCTCCACCCATGCCACCATCTTATCAAAGATCCTGATGAAAATATATCTACTGGAATTGCTTCACAGCATGCAGTCAGCTACAGAAGCACACAGACCTGGAGCAGGAGGGCAGCATCCACATTCAACACATCCCAGAGTCAGAGGAGGGACATCTTTAACAAATGCATCTTCATGAAGGACCCTCACAGCCTTAATAACTGCTTGCAGTCTATACCACTATCATTGAAGCTCAAAGGCCAGGCTGCTTGGCTACTGAGCTCCCCAAAATCACATCTATCTCCTGAGTCACTCCAGGTCCTGACATCAAGCTGTGAGGCCAGGAAAAAAGCTAGCAGTTTTTTTAACCAATTTTGTCAAATTAGTTTTATGCTGACTGTACAACTTATTTTTAGCCATGCATGGGACCGGAGACAGAAGTGGATGTTGGTATTCTGATTACATCTGAATAATTAGTATCAAGTAAAGGACTAAAGATGCTGCCTTCTACAATAAGGAAATGGTAATGAAGGCCGGTATTATTTATAATTAACTCCTGTGAGCTGGTTTGTCCTATCTGCTCACGCTTCCCAAGAAAATGCATGCAGAGGAATAAAGCCTAAGCCACAACATAAAGAGCAAGAATGAAAAAAGGGCACAAACACGTCACAAACTTCCTAACATTTGTTTAAAGGCAAAGACACTCCACACCAGGCATGTGAATATTCTTGTTCTTTGTCGGTCAGGTTCCTTACTTATTTAAAGACTCTATTTTTCAGTCCCATGAGTGATATTTGTGGCACATTTCTGTGCTGGTATTCTCACCAGTTTAAGCAGTGAACACACCACCCCATTTCACACAGCCACCTCAGCTTGCAGACCCCTTTTTTCGCCACAAATACGAGAAAGAATGGCATACTGAATCCCGACACTTCAATTTTAACTGCTAAAAACAGTAGTAAGCACTATAAATTAATTTCTCCAAGGCACAAAGCTTAGCTGTTAAAAAGTGTAAGTGGGATGCCCATGTAGCAGAAATACCAGATTATTGATTCTCAGCTCAACTACAGCCTCCTGTTACACAATTATAGCATTCCTTGTGATTCAGAGCAGCATCACCTTAGGAAACACTTAATTCCAAGTAGATGATGCTTCAAACAAGCTCGGTAGGCTCTTCTAATAAGGTATGGTATCCAAGGTTGTGAAATATTTATAGCTGTTGAAAGAAGGGATTATGGAAGGATTTGGACACACAGCACAACAAAGCCACTTCCTTTACATCCTCAGAGAAGCCACACATTTTCTGTATTTCTCTTCAAACACACAGAACCACCATGAGGACAAGTTAGGAAGGGGGGAGGGGGGAAGACTTTTGCATAGGAATGAAAATAGTGACCTCTGTAATATCCCAAAGGATAATTAATAGCAATTAAGTAGGAAAAGCAAGTACACGTTTGCAGAGGAAACAAACTAAACAGCTCTTAGCAGCTCATTTGTAACCTTTTTTGTTCCTGCTCACTCTTGGGTCATATCTTCATAATACCATTAATTATATATTAACAGAGTTCAGCCTAGAATTTTCTTAGAATCACACTGTATCTCAAGACTCTCGGTCTTCACTGACATACTGGCAAGTTCACAGCACAACACGTCAGTTCATACCTCCAACAAAGGCTATCGGGCCACATGGAGCAGAGGAAAGACTTCAGTGAAATGTAGCAACTACTACTATTTTACACACCTGTGGTATTTACAGCTTTTAGAGTTTTTAAATCCAGAGCACACAACAGCCACATGGTAACTTGCGAGTTACTACTCACCTTTGGTAGCGACTATCACTTCCTATCAAAGTGAGGAAAATATCAAACGCAAGGTCGAGTGAGAGTCAGACAGAGTAAAACTGAAAAATAACAGCAGGAAAACATGGCAGTAAGGACGAAATAGAACAAGCAGGATGAAGAGACCTCTCCTTAAATAATAACAAAAATAAAACAGGATGACTGACTTGTCTTTACAGATCACTGTTTAGAATGCTGGGACAAAAAATTCGCTTCAGACCTGAGAAAACATGCACAAAAACAGTAACACTTCTTTCTCCCTTGTGGTAGATTAAATAAACACACACAAAAAACCTTAAGCTGTTATTTAAGACTTGTGCATTGCAAGACAAGCCTGAATTCAGAGACAGCCTACTGAAAATATTCCAAATAAAAACATATTTAACCACCTAAAATCTACCTAAAATAGTTAACACTGTGGCTGGAGAACAGAAATGTCATTGTTTGTATGCTAAAGGTGTATTATAAAGAGCCTAAAAATTATAAAACCTAACTACCATTGCTGTGCTACTAACAGGAGAGTATGAGCAAAAGGTCAGTGATTGTGAAATGAATGAGTGATGCCTGTAAACCAAAGGATGAAGAAAGGTCTGTACCCAGCTCTTCACGACTGCACAGAGAAGCATGCTTAGAGTAAGAACTACTCAAACACAACATCTAAATGCACACAGCATGAACTGAATTCAGGCTGCTACTAGCAAAGCAAGCTGTTACGAAAGCTGAGGGTATGAAAAAAGCAATTAATGATGGGTGGATCCAGGACAGAAAGTGATATTCATCAAGCACAGTATATTGTACCTATAATGTGTTCAGAGACGATTAAACACATGAACAGTAGCACGGACTGAAGACACCAGACAGCTAAACTCTGTCATGTACCACTCAACAAGTAACATTGAGCTTCATCCTCATTATCTACCATGCTGCCATGGAAAAGGAACAGCAAATCCTGACTCAGCTTGAAGCTACGAGGCAGGATAAAACTTCACATCTGGTTCCTGGGAAGGAGAGCATCAGAAGGAGACTGCGGAGCAGTCAGCTACAAGCGGTGAGTGAGTGGCTATGCCCTGAGCTGCCCAGAGGACACCGAGCCCCTAGCATGGCAGCAGCAGCCAGAAGACAGCCAGCATGGAAGGACAGCGAGGTGGTTTCAACTCACTATGAACGAGAAAGGCTTAAGGTTGGAATGGCACTAGTAAAAATAACATTAGTGCATATATAGAAAGAATCTTTAATTATTAAACTGATGATTCGAGAGCAGAAGTAGCTCAGCAAGCATTAAGGGCCTCTCAGACAACGTTATGCTCTCCAGCCCTCCCACCACCCCACTGCTATCGCTTCTGCCACATATAAGTGGAAACAAGTTATTTTCTATAAGCACTCTTGGACACTGTTTCTTAAAGGTTAAAGGATAGAACCACAGGGAGCATGGCTCAGAAAGCTGCTGGCTATCACTTCACCACAACAGTTTCAAACAGCCATAAGAAACACGCAGTTACTCACAGACAAGCTTGAACATAAATAATATTCCAATAACTACAAATGGGGTTATTACCTCAAACATCTGTGATATAATCACCTAAAGTCTGTTTCTAAAGCAAAAGTAAGAGAGACCTGCTGGCACTGGGTATCCAAACATGGAAACGTGCATTTAACGCTCGGTGTTTGCCTGGGGACAGCGTAACTTGGTGGCACAGCAAGGCAACCCTCTCATCCCAGCGAAACGCGAGGCAGGAAGCAATTTCATTCCTTGGCAAAACAACTGCCAAGCGTTTTGTGTTATCCCACGCCAGGAACAGGGCAATTTTAACAACCGGTGAGCAGGCACATCACTGACACTGATAACCAACACCTGTAAGAACATGAATTTAACCCTTTTTGTCTTAACTTCACCAAGTGCACCCAATCACAGATTTATAACCGATGAGACAAACCCCCCCGAACACCTCTCAGCCTTGTCTCTAGATGGTATCTGCGTGCATCGCAACAATAATTCATTGTTTTCATAAATACTGGGGTTTTTCCCCCATTATGTAGGACGATTTCTGTCCTATCGCAGCTCCCTCAGCCAGGGCTCCCAGTTTCGCCCCTAGGGCGGCACACGCCGGCTCCAGGCCGCGCNAACTGCACCAAGTGCACCCAATCACAGATTTATAACCGATGAGACAAACCCCCCCGAACACCTCTCAGCCTTGTCTCTAGATGGTATCTGCGTGCATCGCAACAATAATTCATTGTTTTCATAAATACTGGGGTTTTTCCCCCATTATGTAGGACGATTTCTGTCCTATCGCAGCTCCCTCAGCCAGGGCTCCCAGTTTCGCCCCTAGGGCGGCACACGCCGGCTCCAGGCCGCGCACCCCCGGAGCGCACCCCCGCCGCTGAAGCGGGCCGGGACGGGCTCGGGGCCCTCCCCCTCCGCCGCCGCCGCCCGAGACAGCCACCGACTCACCGCCGGGAGCCGAGGCCCTGCACCGGGAGGCG
>VZRW01011093.1:58702-152555 GCA_013398125.1 Aegotheles bennettii
TGCGCCGGGGCCAACCGCGCGTCCCTGCCGCGCTGGGCTGCGGGCTCCGCGGCTGGGGGGGCTGCCCCAGGGCGCCCGGTTCGGGGTCCCGCAGGACACCCTTGCTGCTCGTGTAGCTTCGCTGGAGGAGCCGCCGCCTGGAAGGGAGTCAGATTGCTGCCTGCGGGGGAGGCAGGGGAACAGCTGCGAGCCATCCCCTGCTGCAGGAGCGGGCTCAGGTTGTGTTACAGCCGTGCCGAAATGTGTCCGGAACCCGCGTATTGGCAGCGTCCTCGGAGTTAACTCCAGTCCCCGCCGCCCTGACCCGCTCTCCCCGGCTTTCCCCCCATTTCTTAGCTCTTGCCGCTGAAAATGTGGCTCTCAAATCTAAAATCCCAGTCCTTTTACACTTTAACAAGGCATACTCCAGAATTATCATTGCTCTTGACAGAGTATTAGTACTTGGTCAACTGATTGGGAAACCAGTTGCTGGATCTGCGGCGGTGACAATCTGACAGTCCCCTGCGATGGTGACAATCTGACAGCCCCTTGCGACTTTCCTTGCCGTGTTCCTAATGGTAGCTGATTGTTTGCTTCTATAGCAATCCACTATTAAGTACTTCTGAGCTTCATTTAATTCCTTTTTTAATTACACGATACTCTGGGTTTGTTTTTGTTCCTGTGCAAAGTAAAGAATGCCTGTGAGGGGTTAACTTTGGGGTACATTCAATAGTCTCTGGAAATAAATTTCAAATCATAAGTGCATTTGAGCTTCTGTTCAAAAGAGAAACTGTTCGGAGCTGGGCTCTTGTTAAATAAACATTTTGAATTACTGGTTGGGTTTTTCTTATTCTTCTACTCAATTCCTTTTGGCTTTGCGATGCTTTATTCTAAGCTGCAATCCAGCAGCAGATCAAGGAGGCTTAGGAAGGAAGAAACATCAGATGGTTTCGTTTAGCGCCCCTACCTCTTGGAAAATAAACATGTTACTTTTTTTTTTTAAATAAAAATGTATGTGATGTTATGTTTTAAAGTGCTTGTGTTATTACAATTCTAAAATCTCTGGATATTGGGAGAAAAAACCCACCAAAGCATAATTTTACGATCACAGTTTTCAGTACTGAATTTCCGACTGTACTGACCTTTACCTCTGCCTGGTGACTTCAGCAAGAGAGAGCCCAGGGCCTTGGACTCGGGTCTGAGGTTTGCAAGCACAGCCTGATTTCCTAAGACAGGACCTGAATACTCCATTTAAAAAAAAAAATAAAAGCAAAGCTACAATTTAGGGTTGAAACTTCGCAAGAGGGATGTAAGCTGGTGCTTGGGTGGAAAAATACTGTTCTCTTGATCCAGTTAGGTTAAAAAATAAGCTTACTAAAACCTGTCGTGCGTAGTTACAAAAATGTTGGCTGTCGCATTGCAAGCTTTGACATTTGTTTGGAGTCTGGTCCTGTGGAAGCACTGATGACCTCGGTGAGGCTGTGTTTTTTCATAAGGCTTTACCTGCACTGTCAGTCTCGATCTTGGTATTTATTTATGGGCCTGTATCACTAAAACCCAGCAGAAGTTTGTTAGCTTCTAGTTAAAACTGCCTACTTGAAAATGCTTCAATATATTCCCTTCATTTTTATCCTGTTTTTCTGTACTATTAAGAAGTGTCTTAATATAGTTGAAAGCAACCGTGCAGAAGTGATGGCAGCAATATCAAAGTGAAATGTGTAAGGATATGATGTGTACTAGACATTGGATTAATATAAATTAATGTCATAAATCACCAAGATGCTGCTTATTTAAAGAGCTATTAGATATTAAGAACTGTAGCTAATAAGCAAACAACATTCATTCAGCGTTAAAGTGCTCCCTGGTGTAAAAGGCACCAGAAGAAACTGGTTGCCTGTTTTATACATCACTGGCTTGTCTCTGAAAATTCCTTGCTGATTTGGTTTGCAGAAGCAATTTTAATGTGAGCCTGTTGAATTGCATGCTGCGCAGTTGCTTTGTTAGGTCAGTGGAGTTTGTTGTTTAGAAATTGTAGTGCCTTTCGAAGATGAAAATTCTTTTAAATATCAGTATTATGTAATTGTTTGGTCATGATGTCTACAGAGCAATAAAAATTAATAATGTCACAGTGTGTGCTTTTTTTTTCTGTTTTTTATGGCCCCAATTCTGTAGATACTTGCACTTTCATATATTTAATTTTAAACACCAAAATATTTCTTTCAGAATTAGGTCTGTTCTTAGGCTTAATGTTAAGCCTGCATGTAAATGTTTTCAGGGTCAGGATTTATGCTCACAAAGTTCATGGGATAAACCTGTCATGTGTTTTCATGCTGCCTGTTCTGTATTCTGCACGAGACAGTGTAGGTAGCTGACTCCTGCTGTGGCACTGGGGCTGGTTTATCTACTGACACGTGAAGAGATGCTCCCAGCCCTGCTGCTGCATTACAGTGCTTGTACCTGAGCTGACTTCATCCTCGCAGTGTGCTTTGCAGTACTAAGGCATCTCTTTCCTTTCTAAAGTATTTTTATGGACATAAATGTGCATAGATGTCAATCCTTTGCATTCTTGTAGATGCTTATTTCAGCTAATGTTAGTTTCACAAGTAATTTGGGGGCTGGAAGAGAAGTCTCTTGCTGAGTCTGTCACACTGAGCTGTGCACTACATGGTGAAAAGAAAAGCTGAAGTATGCGGGTGTTTGATATAAAATCAGGTAACTTGTGAATGTGCAAGTCTTGAAGTTGTTTTGCATTTCTGCAATTTTTCCACCCAGTTAGTAGGAACTGCTTTATTTAAAAGATGGGACCTTGGGGTAACATAGTTCAGTATTCGCAGCCTCATTTTTGTTTTAAGTAAGCAAGTTGTGACGTTGCTCTGGGGTTGTGGTGTTTTGTTCAGAATATCCAGAATTTTCTTGCTGTCATCACAGCAAAACAGACCAAATCATAAGGGAAAGTAATTGTGAGGTTATAAATGTGTCAGCTCAGTATTACATAGAGGTTAATTTTTGCCCAGGCAGAGTTGGTTTTCTTTGGGATGTTGTGATAGATGTTGCATTTTGCCTGGCTGTTTTTCCTTCATTCTACAGAGAGGAATGTGTTTTTATATTTCGTTGCAGAAATTTGTCACGCTTAACCACTGTTTGATGGGGTGTACAGAATTTTCATGAAGAACCCTTGTTTGTAGAGCAAAATGCAATTTGATCAAGGAGTATATCCAATATATGACCTAATCCGGGTTTAAAATGTTGTAAATGGTAGTAATAAGTAGTTCTAGATAATGAAGAAGAAGGAACTGTGACTTATTTATCTTTTTTCTAGCAATAGAGCAGGATGGAAAGTGGTGTGCGTTAAAGGAGGACTCTTATGTGTCTGGGCAAAAGGAGGAACCCAGCAGTTGCAGAAAGGCAAAGCGAAGCTTTTGGATCACGTTTCCTGGAGTGGTGTCATGCTGTCAGATTTTATTCAGCACAGTGGGGAAAACTGAGTGACAAGCTGCCTCCTTTTCCATTGGTACGTTCTTTGTAGCAGGAGTGATTTTGAAGAGTGCTATAGACTGTGCTCCCCATCCCCGAGATGGCACTGCCACTGCGTGTTCCCATGGCCTCTGAAGAGCTTGCACAAGCCCAGTAGAAGGTGTCAGGGTGCCGATGTTGTGCATTCCCGGGGGCTGGCTGGTTAGAAAACAGTTGGGAATAGCCACAGTTTATTGTTGGGTTCAAGTCAGCTTTCCTATATGTTGATAGTTTTATCGACTCTTGCAGTTGTACTCATAGTGTAGATATTTTTCCTTTGAATGCAATTTTTGTTTGAATCCAAGCTCTCTTCCACAGACAATCCTCTCTCAATGCCCCGAATTTGGGCCCTGAAAGGCCAAAGGTTACTAGTGATGGAGTGTTTTAAGCTCTTACCTTCCTGTGGCTTTCGTTGTCCTTCAGATTGGTGCTAATCCTCATTTGTGGGTTTGTACATAGGAAAAAGAAAGCTGGTGCAGCAGAGGGTTTTGGCACAACGGAAACAAATGGAAATTCAAGCAGAGCTAATGGAGGTAAAATGTCGCTGACTTGGGTACCAAAACCAGTTTGTGAAAAGTGGTTTTCAGTGGTTGCTATATTGTGCTTGGATGAGCCATCGTGTTCTGCCACAGGAATGTTGTGGGGTTTTTGAAAGGACCAACCCATGAGGTTGTTTTCTGACACAAAGCAACATTTCAGAACCTAGACAAGCCATGATTTTTCCGGCTATCAAGTTTTGGTTTGCATTCCTGAACAAAGTATTCATTTAAAAAAAAAAAAAAAAAGGTTGGCTGGTATCAGCAAACCTTCTTTGTTGATGCATTTTACTTTGTCATAGTGTGAATGTGCTTTTGTCTCCATACCTTGTATTAGTCCCCAGATGAAACGAGCTGTATCAGCAACGTACTCTTATGGCAGTAGAATAGAGCCTATAGTGGGGTTTTCTGTGGGTATAGCGATGCTGTCCCAATCATTCCCCTCATTTATATTGCTACATGCTACACCAGCAAAACCAAAACAACAACAGCAAGAAGAGAACCCACAACCCCCACAAGGCTCTTAAGCTGACCATGTTTTGACCTTAGCATAGCTGGTTCTTACGCTGCCTTTGGTGACAGCCTGTGCAGGACGGTACAAAGTCCATCTTATGGCTGGGTAGCCTACATTTGGGGCAAGTCACATTTCAAGGAGGACACTGGAGACGTTAATATGTGCATGTGCCTTGTGGATAGTGCACTGAATATCTACAGTAGATTAAATACTTCAATACAGACCAAGTTGCTTCTATGCGTTTGGAGGTTAAAAGTTGATTAAAAAAAATAAATCAGTAACAGCTATTGCCACTTCATGCAGAGGAGGCTGTCTTATTGTTACTTGCATTTATTTGTTGTTCATGCATTTATTTACCAATAGCCCACCCTTCCTTGTGTTATTGCTTCTTTGTTAAATCTGTTCCCCTGCCCCATATAATAATTTTCTCCTTTTTTTTCTTTTTTTTTGGTAAATCAAGTTTTTGAAATTTGTACTGAAATAACTAAGTGCGAGTTGATTGATACATCACAAGACCACATGGATCCTGCTGTGTTGTATAAACTTTCTGGTTGTGTTCAGATAGTTTGCCAAATCCCCTTTTCTGGTGCAGTATGTGTGCACCATAGCCATCATCCAAACCCCCACCGCTCCCTGTGGATGCCCCAACTGGTAAATGAAGTAACTTGGTTTTTAAACTTTTAAAAAACCTTTTTCAGTCAAGCTTCTCTGGAGCAGGTTGATGAGGATTTCCTTCTGTATGGCCTCTTTTTCCTGTCTTTATGTCTTGTTTGCTCTGGAGGGGTTTCTTCAGCCATTTGTTGTTACTGTCGGAAACTAACAAATGCTCAGGCAGTGAATTAGTAAAATAGTTCCATGTCTGTGCTAGATCTTGCATTTAGGTTAATTAAAAATGAGTACAAGTCAGTTCCTGGGCTGTTTTTACAAGTAGACCGCTACTAAGTTGTCATTGCTATTTCTAATGAAGATTGAAGCTTTAAAAATCACAGGATTTCCTGCCTTATGTTAAGGCAGTGTAAAATGCAGTATTGAATGCAATATCGAATGCCCTCAGAATTTAGGTTTGCTTCTCAACTATTTTAGTTCCTTTTAAGTGCTAAAGATAAAGCTAATCTTATCCGGGTTATATTAGGCTAAAAATACAGATATGTTTGTGTACTTGCAGATCTGTCATGCGTTTCATCTGGATGTCTTAAAAAAGGTATGTAAGTCAGATCTTCACATACGCATTCCAAAGCTTCATAAGAATTCAGCGACAACCACCAAATGTGTTTCTTTATGAAATCATTAGTAGGAAAGGTATCTTTCTACTTCGCCAGGCAACATAACCACTCTTCATTCGTGTTATCTAGGGGATGGCTCAGCATATCTGTTCAGTGCTGATACTTTTATATTCTATAGCTTCTGATGCGTGTCTGTATAGCTGGAAGTGGCACGAGCTGAGCGGGGCTTCATTGCATGTACAGCAGCAAATATACTTGTCGTGGTGTATTTGTACAGCATGGGCATGGTCCTGCATAAATAATACTCGCGGTTTTGGTTGTGGGGAGGATTTTTCCCACTTTGAAATCCATTTTGACTGATAGCTGCTGTCTTATCTATTGACTGTAGCTTTCCTGCAAAAGTGAAGGTGATTTAGTGGTGGTAGAAAGGCGAATCAGCACCACAGCTTGTACTTGACCTGAGATGTCTTGCCATGTAAGCAGAAAAGGAGAATCTATGGGAAAATTAACACTAAAGTGAGTGGTAATGCAGGATTTTGGCTTACTGGAGTGTGAAATGAAACTGTTAACAGTTCTTTCTTCTGTGGTAAGGCATGTGTGCCATTGACTGGGGAAGTGCTGTAGAGCTGTGATGCTTTCCTAAGTCATATTTTGAGAATTTTGAAAAGCTGTGAAGCCAGGAACTGTTCATAACTAAGTTTCATGCCTTTATGAAGCAGAATATATTTGTTGAAGAACTTTTGGGTACAGCTTGACATGTTACCTCCTACAAATGGAGGCAACAGATTTCACAGAAGCATCGTTTGTCTTTAAGTCTCAAGTTCAGTGAAGACAACTCCTCTCACACAGTAATGTCAGCATTGTGCTGTGATTTTTTTTTCTTTTTTTGCCTCAAAGGGTCAAAGAGGAAAGATTTCTGTTTTAGCTGCAGTACTGACTTTGAGGGTGAAAAAGATGGTTTGTTCTAAAGCATTGATACAGGTGAGGCTGTGTATTCCTGAAAACCTGCTCAACAGGTTAAGTTGAAATGCAGGAAAGAAGGGACTTCACTACAATGCACCCACACATGTTAGGAGCAGTCGCTATCCTGTGTATCTGATTTTTCAGATGATATATCAAATGCTGAGTCCTGCTCAGCCATCCCTATGGCTCAACTGTGCAATTGAACCTGTAGTGGTGATTCCATGGGGTCTTTTCTGGGTATGTGAGTCCTTCTGCCCCTGAGGAAGTTGCTGAATTCACCACAGCTGTGATGATGTGGTTATAGCAAAACATCCCTTATGGGATTGCTTTGCTAGGGCTCAATTGCTGGCTAGCATTCTGCTTGTCATTGAACTTACTTTACATATCTATGTGTGTAGATAACATTAATTTCCATATATAAATAAATTAAACAGTATAAAAAGGAAAGAAACCCTGTAACTTCTTCTCTTTCAACAATTTTTTGTTCTTTTTTTCTTGCTTTCTTTTTAGAACTTAACTTAGAAATCCTTCCAAGTTTAGCTCTGACATTAAGCATTTTTTATGGAAGAATGAAGTTGAAATACAGTAGATAGAGACATTGTAGAGATCTGATCCGATATGTTTTTACCAACTTAATTATTGTTCAGTTCTGTGATTTTTGCTTTTACTTCTTAGTTGTGGAGTAACTTTATTCTTCTGGTGCTGTCAGTGGTTATAGCAGTGAAGAGCTTCAATAATGTGCTGTTTAAATAGAAGATCTGCATAATTATTATTTATTATCAACACTGATTATAGAAAATGTCATGAACAATTTATGGGCTTTTGGGGGGGATTTACACAGAAATTGCCACACAAGTTTGGAAAACAGTAAATGAGTGATGGAAAAATATTAACATTTATAAGATAGAGTTATTTTCTTAATTTTCCAGCTGATGAGTAGGTGCATATAAAAAGACAGTCAGTTTTCTGACTTAAAATTGGCCTGCTTCTCAAATTTGAAATAAACCAGAAGCAATCAAAAAAGTGAAATAACCAATAATCTAGTCAGATATTAAAACTGTAGTTAAATACTTATTTATAAAATTGCATTTAAATAGATTGATAAAACTCTTTATTGGAAAAAATGCTCTTCTTTAACTTGAATTGAAGAGGATTAGGATTTAATAAAGGGAATTACTGTTTTCTGTTTGAGGGGAAAAAATATTCTCCCCCAAGGTTTTGCTTTTAAAACTACCATCTTTCTTTCCAGATGTTCACAAATACGTTCTGCATTGTTTTAAATCAACTCTAATCTTTAATATTATTATCTGTAAAGTTCCTTTGTTATCTAGAGGGATTTCTTCAGATTATCAATTTGCTGTGTATGCAAATCCTCCTTTTCTTGCTGCATACTGTGAGTCTCCATTGCATGCCCAAGGCAGTGCCCCACATGAAGCTGACTGATATCAATTACTGATGATCATTCTGTGCACACTGGGAAGTGAAATCACGTCTCTGGTCTCCGATCCATGGTTTGTTCCAAACATAGGGTCATGAGAGCAGGTGCAGGGAGACACTGGAGCGTGTGCACTGATTTGCAGCATAAGCACAGACAAGTTACTGAAGAGTATATGGATGGGATTGAGAAGAGGGAATGGTTGGAACTGAAGTTGTCATGTACTTTTAAAGAACTTGGTCAATGTGTTTTCCTGGTACTCATACGCCAAAATGAGAGGAGCTATTTTCTCTCATCGTGGTGTTGATATTTCATTACGCTGGGGCACAGGATAGCACTTAACAGGAGGGAAGAGCCCCTCCGTCACAGTTCTCCATCCCACCTAAGTGTGGCCTGATCTGATTTGCTCTGACTCCATCAGACTTCACAAGCTAAAATTGTAGTTCGTATTTCTCATGCACCAATAACTTTCTTTCAGTGGGGTTTTGAAAGTGCAGAATCAAGCAACCTAACATTGGAAATGTGCTTGTGCATCCCTTATGCTACTCCCTTTTGTGTCCGTCCTTCATATGGGTCTGGGCTGCTGGGGAAAAAAGCTTCTGAACAGAAGCCAGCAACTGGGTTATGACACAGGTTCAGAAGGGGTGAGGAAAACTGAAAGGCAGTAGGTAAGCTAAAAAGTGGCACTTATTAATTTTGCACATTAGCTTGCAACCTGAATCATCATATTTTAACATTGCTACATGTAGTTTTTGACATTGTCTTTTTAAATGACTACAACAATTTCAGCAACTACATCATTAGTAAAATCCTTACTGCTTATGAGGTTTAGAGGAGCTGGCAATACTGCCTCAGCTACAACACAGCTTGGAGACAAGTATTAACCTATAGAGGAAAAGCAGTCTGCTTGTTTTTTTCTGGCGGACAAAATGATCAGTGAGGATTTGGGTCCAGCCAGGTTTCCCCCACTGCAAGTTCTTTCTAGTCCTGACAGCCTCTCGTGGTCCAGCTGCCTGGAATTTCCCTGCAAAGCCTTCTTTCTTGGATATTGTTTCGGCAAGCTGTCTTCTGAAGAACAGACAAAAGAAAGGAAATACAAATTTTTTCAAAGCCCGGTGTGAATTTGTTCAGACGGAGCAAGCTGTGCAGGCACGAGGATTTTTCATGTTTAAAGTTGTTAGGATCTGTTGTAGGGAAAAAGGTCAGATGTGACTGCAGGAGCCTGATGTGTCTTCATTAGGACTGCCCCTCCAACTTCGGGATGCAGGAGTTCAAATGCCAAATGTAGTAGAGGGAAGTAAGAAGTAAGCAAAAGAGGATGCATCTTCAAAGGACAAATCAGTGCGGCGAGAGCTTCCCTTGCTGGCAAAAGCTTGAGTAAGCAGGTGGGGCTGGCAGCGTGCCCTGAAGGTTAATGTAGTCGGTCACCAAGCTTGAGGGGGAGGCAAAGCCCTCCCTTCTGCCGGGGTTGTCAAGAAAGATGCTCCAGGAAGGCTTCTGGCTGATGCCTCTCATTTCACCTTGGATGCTGGGAGACAGAAATGGTAGCTAGAACTGAGACAATGCAAGGCTAAAAAAAAATAAATCAATGTATGTAGTATCAGTGGCATTTAGAACCGCATTGGTTTCTTTGGTGGGCTTTGAGCAGCAGCAGGGCTGGTGTTTAATTTCTTCTGCAGCTCAGCTGCCCCAGTGGGCTCAGAGGCTGCCGCCCGTCCTCCCAACCACCTGAGCTGCCCGCCACACTGGCTGGGGGTTTATGGTGCCTCTGAGGCTATTCCTGGATGTCAAGTCTATACTGGAGAAATACTGCCAAGTTTTTTTTAGCACTAACGCAGGAGAGGTCTAGCTGAGCACAGAGACAGTGATATTGTTAATTTTCCAGGCTGTTGCTACCTTACTCTCAGCTGTCCGTAGACATCCTCCCCATTTTATGTTTTCTCTCTAATGGCATGAGTCAGGATGTCATAATATTCAAAATCAAATGTACCAGAAAATACAATAAATTAGAGTCGGGCTAGCAGTGTAATTGAAGAATAAACTGAATTTTAAACAACACAAGATTGTGTTATGAACTGATTGCTATGCACAAAATGCACCAGAGGAGTGCGACTTCATGTAGATTTACTATTGATGGCAGCATTTCCTAGATTGCTACTGGTAATAAAGAAAGGAAAATGGTTTGAACTTTTGAGTTAATACCGCAACATAATATTCCAGTGAAGGAGAAGCACCATTCTAGTTACACTGCAAAGTAATTCTGGAAGAAGAATTTCCTTGGTGCTTTGGTTATTTATTTAAGAGTATTTAGCAATTCTGGAGTTTATAAAGCCACAAAGTGAATGTAGGCTTTGGCATGGAAAGAACTGATTTTGTCCCTGACTCCTAATGTAATTCTTCTGTAAGAGATTACTTAGGAAATGGTAGCAGTACAGTGGATTCCTCTCAATTCAGAAAATTGAGTTTAAGGACATTTGTTGTCCTTAAGGAATTCTAAGGTTGTTTGCTGGGTCAGTTTTATGGCAGATAGTCTTCAAATTTTGTCTGAGTAATTTTCTTGTATTTTTTATTTCATGAAAAATGGATAATGCATACACATCATAAGACATTTTAAGGAAAACCCTCTAGCTGTGGTGCTAGTAGAGATATAGGGAGATGGCATAAGAAGTTCTGGTTTTGTGAGCTGGAAGTTACCTCGCCTGAGCCCTGGAAGCTGAGCATCCATGTTCTTCTGGTCTGTTGAAATGTGAAATGAGATAGCGCTAGTGAAAGCCACCCTGAAGGTTGCTCTTGCAACCAGAAGCTATGGGGAAGCCTGTGAAATGTAAATAGTCAGTAGCAGATACTTCCTAGAAGATAGCAGATGTTGTTTGAGCTGCTGGGTTGAAGGATCTGAGTGGGCTGTGTGACAGCAGGTCCTGCGCAGAGGCATCGGTGTTGAGGTAGTTGACCTGCAGATGTGCAGAGAAACCTGAAAAATACTTTTGACTGTACTTTTATTTTCTACTCATCCTAATTTTGAGGATACGAAGGAAACTTTGTAAGGATGAAATTTTTGGTGGCAATAATTCAAGCTCAAGGTAAGACTCTACTTCCAAAATTACGTTCTGTGGTGAAATACCAGCAAATGGAAGGGCTGTTCAGTGGTGGAAATCAAACACAAGCCTTCTTTGGTGGCAGGGAGGGCAGGAAGGCAAAAAAGCAATACTACTGCACAGAAAGAATCAAATTTTGTAGTGATAAGTAGAATGATATGTTTAAGCAAATACTTCTAAGTTTAAAGGTTTAAGTTGTATTTAATCATGAAACGGTACTGTTGATTTTCATTATTCTTGTAAACTTTAAGTAAGGTTCTCTACCAGGAACGGTAATGAAATACATTTGATTTTTAAACTAGTTTTATAAAATAGAGAAAAAAGGTAGCTCTTATGTGTTAAATACTTGAATATTTATGGTAAGCTTTAGCATTATTAAACTAATCCAAAATGCTGTAAATCCCTTGATTTAAATTACTTCACTGTGCCTTGACCTAATGGAAGCAGAAATTAGTCTAGAAGGTGCAATTAATAAACTACTTACTTCCGTTGTGTAATATGCAAAACAAAATATTTTTTCTGCATGTATTTTGATCACCTAATGACTTTCCTCCTCCTGTCCATCCTGCAGGAGGGAAGACATCCAGCTGCTGCCTGCCCCTCCAGGGGATAGTAAGGGCCAGCTTCATAAACAAGCTGCAGACCATCATGGTTCTGGCTCTTCAAACTTCTGTAGCAGAAAACTTGGGAGAATGGTGTTATAAAGGAAAAAAGTGATCTGCCTGTCATTAGGGGAAAATAGGCAGCATTTAACCCACTTAAAAAGAAACAAACTTGAGCAGTACATGAGTGTCTACAGGCAGGTTTTGGGGAAGGTCATCTTCAAGATCTGATATATCTGATAAGTTCTGATATTTTGTTAAAAATTCAGAGCTCTCCTGTGCTGTTGAGGTCTCCCTGTTCCTCTTCCCCTGTCCAGCATCCCAGGTGACTTTTAGTGAGATACACAAACACCATTTATCTTTGAGAGCTTTCTCCAGCAGGCCATGGCATGTAACAAATATTGGTATGATTAAGCCTTTCTCTAGCTGCGGTCAGTCTCTTTTCTAATGCTTATTACCTGGCTAACCTAGCAGAGGGAAATCTGGGTACCATGTACATGCTCTTACTGCAGGTAAGACCACTTGAGAAGCCTCGAGTGCAGTTGTTAGGGAGGCATATGAAGGGTAAAATGGAGTTCTTTCAAGGAATCATGGAGCGTCGTTTTCTTTCAAAATATATTAGTGGCATGGAAGAAAGCAAGCATTTCTGATTAAATTTAATGCAATAGTAAATATTGGAAACAAGTCAGCAATATTGAGCAGTCCAGATCGTTTTGGAAGCTGCAGGCAATTGAATGATGTATTTCAATTTAAGCAATACATTTTCTATAATATTTAGAAGCAGAAAATCTAAACCATTTTCTCAGGGTGACTGCATCCTGGAAACATGCAGCAGTCATCACGATTAACCATTGGAAAACAGCTCACTGTCCAGTTCTGCAGTAAGATGCCTAAGAGTCCTTCGAGAATGGATACGTAAGGGAGTATTAACAAGGAGCCCAAAGGGGCTGTTGCTGGGGTATGGGGAACAGGTGGGACCTGGGACCTGCCTGTTTCTGATGTGAATGTTCTTAAAGAGTTAACACGTGAAAGCTGGAAGGACTTAAAAAACAAAAAAGTTACGAAATTATTAGAGGCTGCTTTATGGTATTTATTCAAGAATTATGGAATTTATTCAAGGTATTTATTCTTTCCTCATCTAATTGGTAAATAAACCATAGTGCATAAAAGTAACGAGAGGTTTCATCATTTTAAAGGGATGTTTACCTATCTGTTGGCACCGCTGACAGGCAGCTAATACAGCTAGGTAGGTCTGCTAATGGTTTGCTACAGACTGAGTAAATATCATAAACATTTAAGGATGGGAAACCCTCAGGAACAGTAAACATGACTACCTAATACCAATAAGTAAAGATCTCACTGTTGGATGCAAAATTGCAGAAATGTATATTTAATGGGTACAGACAAACTAATCACTTCAGCTAGGTACATCATACCGCGATGTTGTTAGGATCCCCGCTTAATGGTACAATTTATATTAAAGAATGCTTTTCCTGTAGCAGGTGGGCAGGGAGACAATGCTACATAAAGTCATTAACGTCCTGCCAGGGCTGCTGATAGGGGGGACAGCTGGGACCAGAGATCCTGAGACCAGAGATCTCAGAGATCCTGAGACTGGTGTGTGAGGCAGCCGCATCCATCCTGCATGCCACTGCTGCGAGGAAAATCTTCTAGTCTGGCCATCAGCTTTCCAGTGGAGACTGCTATGCTTGAAGAATCCCTTCAGTCTTTTATTTTAAATTATGTGAGCCTTAAAGCAGGTATAAATGAGTGCACCCAGTGCGTCCATTAGATAGGGAGATGGACAGCTCGCAAATTCAGATGTTGCTCTGTTTCATGCTCAGTCAAACAGACTTTGATGGCTGTAATGTAGCAGCACAAAGGCATCTGGAGTTTTTGTGAATGCAAGAAGCAATATCAATTCAGTTCAGCTTTTATCTCTGAAAAGTCCAGTGAAAAAAATGAGGAAGAGCCTTTCACATATTTGTTACATTATTTTTCTACCATGGTCAAAGCTGCTTCTCTTCAGCTTTATTAAAGGATGTAGTAGCTGAAAGGAAGCTTTTCCCATGTGAAGAAAAAGGGTGAGAAATTGCAAAATTAGTTTACAAGATCTTCAACAGAGGTATTTCATGGGGCGTATAGAGAATCCCTTTGTATGAAAGTGAGAGAACTACGGATATCAAGTAAGTGCCTACATAAGGCAATACTTTGTTTGAAGTGGCATGCCAATAAAATTGGCATTCTTTCCCTCCGGGCTCTTCTGTGTTCTTGAAGAGGACATGGAAAAAGCCCATCAAAGAGTTCATAAAGGTTCAGCCTTTATGGTTGTCAGTGACTTTGAGGTTCTTATTTAATGCCTTTAACTAAGTGGAGTATACAGTGACTATATCACAGGCAGCGCACTGTTCTGTCACACCTTTACAGAGTTAAAAATGTCGTGAGTTCAGAACATGTTTCCTCATATTTATGCACAACATAGAAAAGCACAACTGCTCAGCTAAATAAACAGGACATTTTCAATTATAGGGTGCCGTTACCTTTGTGTGTTCTTGTCATTTATGAAATCAGTGGGTGGTTAATTAAATGGCTCCTTTGGACTCTTCTTAAGGCTGTGTATTAATTATATTTTAGTGGTTGTGTGCACATTTCTCAACTTTTTAATGAGGGTAAAAGTTGTTTACCTCTTCCGTTGGAAATATGTATTTTTTTTCTTGAGGTTAGTAGTGTATGGAGTTTTGTGGTGGGTTTTTATTTCTTTCCAATAAAATCTCATTATTCAGTTGCTCATTGCAATGATGTGGCATGCTTAGTTGAAATCAGATCTTAAAATCTTAACTTTCCTGCTGCAAAGCACTGCTAAAACTGTGGAGTCTATGCATTAAACCCCATGTTGATGGAGGGAATAGGTTCATCACTCAGGAGGAGGACATGCTTACTTCAGCCATCAGGTCTTTTGAAGACATGGCTCCTGAAGGCATAGGGGCTCAAACCCAGAATTTTGGTTCAGCCTGTTGGCTGAGCAGGCAGGTCCTGGCCGTCCTCCTCCAACTTCATCAGCAGTGAGAGCAGTGCTGGTGTTTGGGGGTTCGAAGAGAACCTTGTGGCAGCAGGGCTGGGCTGGGGAGCAGCTTTCATGCAGCAGGGCGAGGGCTCTGCTTTTACCCTCGTGCTGCACTGTGTGGAGTTCCACCACACTGTTTTGCAGTACAGAGAAGATCCTTGTGCTAAAAATCTTTGTATCTTAGCAAATGCCATTTCCAGCCATGACTTACTTTTTATTTTAATTAATGACACTTGCATACTAAAGGAAGCCCATGGAGGTGCCATGTAGGTGTGTTGGCAGAGGAACACTGCAGGTGAGATTGGTTTGTGTTGGTTCCCCAGATGAAATGGTGTATTACTGTCAAATGCTCAAACCTGAAGAAAACTTCCCTAGCACAGTGTAAGTATCATCGATGCTGCCATTTTAGTGCCATTGGAAATGTCTCTAGCAGAGGTCAAAAGTTTCCATAGTCCTTTCTAGATCTTCGAAATACCATTGCGGGTTTTATCTCTTGGGAAGGAGCAGAATGGGTCTCACTTCTGACCAGACAGTTTGTTTAACTGGTCTGGTGGCCTCACCAGGGGTGATGTCTCATCTAGGCCATGCAGCTATCCTATGAACCAGATGAACATGAGTCCTCTTGATCATGCTGTTTATCCAAGCTCGTTTGTTTAAGACCATGCCAAGCCAAGAAGAGTGAAGAAAAACATTTTTGGTACTTTTTCAGATGAGTGATTTACTTCACAATCATGTTTTCTCAAGTGGAGGATGGTCTAAAGACCACCCTGAAGTCTGCTGAAGCATCCACCAAGACCTCAAACTGAACCCTTCACCACTGGAGCATAGTTGTCTACTGCTGATTTATGGTGTTGTTTGTAGGTTTAGGGTTTTTTTTTTCATCCACTTCATGGAACTAAATAAGTGAAGGGAGAGGATGGTGTGTTGAGGGATATGGTGGTTATTGCATTTAGCTGGCTGTAGACACTCCTGCTTGTCATTTGTGTTATGTCCAGTGTAATGGAAAAAATAATACTCAAGTATTCCATTTGAAAGTGGGGTTATTGAAGTTTGTAAAAGATACCATGGAAGGCAGTGGTTTGTATTTTGTGAATCTGAAAATATGCAGTATATCTAGTATTCAGAAAGCCAGGAAGTTAGTTAATTTGAAAGAAATTTCCTTTTTTTTTAATTGACAAAAGCAGAGTAATTTCAGGATGTAAAACTGACTTTCTGCAGTGAATACTTCTCTAGTATTGAGGTACTGAATTATAAAACTACAGAAATTGGGACTTTTTCAGAAAGAATGCACAGTTTTGAGAACAGTTTCAACATTTCATTTTAATTTTCTTTTTTAAAAAGCAGAATTTTCTAAAATAGAAGAGGGGAGAAAAGAAAAATAACATTACATAATCCAGTTTACTGTTTTTCTTGCAAACACTGTGTTGCTTTACATAATAGTCATAGCAGACAGAAAGCGTGACAGGGACTTGAAATGCACTGTGTCTGTTGTAAAGCCACTATATACGTGGAGTTATTGTAAGTATTCCTGTGTGTGTGATACCCGCACATGCTCACCGAGTATGCTTACAAAACTGTGATGTGCTAGATGTAGTAGCACCGTTTCATTATGCATTCATGAGAAATTGCTGGCGACATTTTAGCCTGCAGTTAGTTTTAATGTTAGGTTTAGGATCTGAAAAAGACACAGTGCAAGAGGGCACCTGCAGATCTCTCGGGCTGGCTTCTGCTCCAGTCAGTATTTTACTGAGTCACAGCTATTAGGGCTTCAGTCGTATTTGTGCGAGGTTAGGTGATGAGAGGAATTTACTGCTTTAAGTAAATCAAACCCGGAGAGCTGCTTAGTGCTTATAGGAGGGGCTGGTCCTGTTTTAATTACCCACCGGTGAGTTAATTTGTGTATACCGGCATGCCGACAACCTTTTTATTGAAGTTCCCTGTTGTCATGTGATACCCCCTCCTCCAGGAGAACAACAGTGTATTTTTCTTTTTCTTTATGTTGGGCAGGTATGCTGTGCTGCCTCCTCACCTCCGCTGGCATGGAAGGGTAAGAAACGTAGGCTGAAAAGGTGATGAAGGGAGGGGGCTGTTGTGCTCTGTGTTGCAGGTTTTGTAACAGATTCTCGGTGCCAGCTGCCAAGGAGTCGTACCTGGGTGTTTCCTGGGCTCTGCTCGGCATTTTATAGATGCTCTTCTTCAGAGGCTGGGCACTGAGTGCTTAATTACAGGTTAGACCCTGTGACAAGAATTACAAACAAGGAACGAAGGGAATGCTTTTGATTTGGCTTGTTTCAAATGCATAGGCTATTCTAACCCCAAGTGTAAAGTGAGTCTCTCTTGAATTAGCTGGTTTGTGCTTCTTGTTAATTTTTTTTTCCATTTCTATTTCTCAGGCTTTTTCCTAAATTATATGGTTCTCTGATATGTTGTATTTAACCGGTAGATGTTTTGCAAAACATTGTGGTCAGGAATCTAAATTTCACTTGCGTGAATGCAAAGGCTCTTTCTGGTGATTTGCATGTATGTATATGAATTTTTAAAGGTTAAATTTTGTTAGCTTTGCTCAGCTGTAAAATTCAAGTTTAAAAATGCATTTCATTAATTACATGAGATTTCATTGTAGTCAGAAGGTGAGAAAGAAGAAGTGAAATAAAATGCAACACGTATGCTGATATAAGCACAGAGGTCAGCATATGTTCTGGCTGAAATTAAGCCAACGTCTTTCTTTCTCACGGCTATTTGTATTATTTATAATTGCATGAGATGTGTATCAAGAGGGTGGCTGGGAAGTAAGCTCTAAATGTGAAAGCTCTTTGGTCTCCTAGGATACGTATGTAGTAATAGTTGTACAGTTATCCATAAGGTTTTCCAACAGGCATCCTAGAAACCCTGGTAAACTTCCAGGTAGCATTTACAACCACCTTGCAGAAAAGGCTTCTCATTTACTTAGGCATTGTGCAAGGCATGCAGACTCTAAGTAACACGAGTCCTCTGGGTAAGACTTCTATAAAAGCAAAAAAGGGATGTTATTCTTTAAAAAAAACCAGAATGAGAAACAGAAGGTCATTCATGCATTTATTCCTTCCTTTTACTACATCTGTTTGCTTTCAGGAGTTTTTGGTAGAAAAATAAAAGTTAGGATCTCTAGGTATTTTGAAATAACTGTTCTTAATGTTTTTAAGTGGAAATGTTTGTCCTGGAAGAATAATTCCTGTTTTGCTGTTTTTCCAAGATTTGGGGAGAAGGAGGGCGAGAGAAAAATGGGAGAGCAAGTAAGGTGTCAGGTCTGGCTGTTAGGTTTTTTTAATTGAATATTTGAAATCATTGGTGAGGTTCAGTGGTTTTGTTTGCGTATTTTCTTACCCTAGGCATGCTGTGTACCGAAGTTTACAATAATGATTTGGGACAAGGCTTTATAGCTAGTTCATTGCATAGTTTGACCCCAGCTAAATAGGAATCTCTGAGCCAAAGCATCTCCTCAGTTGCATTCACAAGTCTGAAGGGAGCCAGGAGGGCAGTGGAGAACGTGAGTCTCCTGCAAGCCAGAGCCCCAGCAGATGAGCTGCTCACCAAAACCAGCATCCCTAAAGAATGCATCTTCCTATTGCATATGGGAACATTGCAGTGATTTATTTTCATACACTTAGTGATGAAAAAAACAAGACTCTTTGTAAACCCTTTTAGCTTTATATTTACTTCCATTTAGTAGTAGGGATTGGCTGAAGCTAAAGCAATACAGTGTGCTTCAACAACAAAATAAGTGTCAGTTCAGAATTTAACTTTACTGAAACTTCATGTTCAGTTAAACCGGTCTGTGTGGACAAGCAGTAAATCCAAGTGCATGTATTTCCCATTCTGAAGTTCATAAAGGGAAATTATGCAAATTACTTCTGTTAGCCAAAGTATGTTACATTATTGCAGTAGTTTTCTAGTGTAACTTCTAGGTTCTGTGAAGGTTTTTGCCTTTTCTACCTTAAAATTTTTCAACTAGGGTGGCCTTTTCAGGACTCTTTCCTTTTCCCTATGTGTATTTTCTTTACATTCACTCAATATATGGAGGCAGACTAGTCACCTGGGATTTTATTTGTTCTTTCTCTGTTCTCATCCTGTATGACTGATAATAAGAGGAGGCAGTTGCTTGTAGTTGAGTCTGCTTCTTTTACAATAAGAAGCCTCCTTTGAATGAAAATCTCATCAAGTGCAGTTTTTGACTGCGCGTCTGATTTTCAGATTGCACAAAGAAAGGACAGGATGAGGGCTTTTAATTACCCTGTTTGCCCACTTCTTGGTTCATTAAATTGGAATGATTAGCTTTTTAACTCTCAAAGCCAGTGAAAATCAAGGCTGTTTTTTATTGCAGTATTAAACACTTCTTTATAGAAATATGAAATGTTGGGGTTTTGACCCAAATGTCTGCGTCTAGCTGGAATCTAATAACCATAGAGCAGACTGATTTTTTTGTGTGGATTCCCTCATACTTCTCTGCCCTACAAGCTTGATGCAGAAGGGACCCTTCTCAGGATAAAGTGTGCACTCATTTTCCAGGTATTCCTTAGCTTTTTAATGACTCTGCCAGGTGAAGATGACTTGTGACATAGTGTCTTTGACCCACTGGACCCCATTCCTGTGAGCCTCTGGACTGCTCTGAACTTGATAGTAAGTTTGAGCCATCCTTACAAGATCTGGATTTTATGAACTGGCGGTTTGCAGGTGAACTTCAGCCTAATTCCTTGAATCCCTGTTGTTGCTGATAGGAGCAGAGAAACTTGGAAATATGTTATTTCCGAGTACTCCATCACATGCTAGTGCCATTGCATTAAGTTGGCCTTATCAGCACAGCTGCTATGGTTGCTTCTTCCGTATGAGGGGTAGGCAAGTGTCTACAGGAGCGCTGCACCTCATGTAGCGTTTCTGGGGTCTCATCATCTTGGTGCACAGCACTGCTCTTTTTTTATGGAAAAGAGATATATCCCATGGGAATGTGAGTCTTTATCTCACAGAGGCAGCATTTTCTCTTGGTTCATTTGCACAGCTTCCAGTGGAGTATAAGAGTTGTCTGTGATGGTTTCTGGCTCGTGGACAATATAGCAATTAAAAAAAAAGTTTTATAAAGTTTAAAAAATGTTTCATCTAAGTATCTGGCATAAAACATGTGAAAGTATTTAGCATGGATTAGGAGTGAAAAAAAAGAAAGCATGGAAATAAATGGGGGGTTGAATTTTTTATGTCTGTGAACCTAACCTCTAACTTGTTGAGAAGTGCTTGGTTTGGGAAAATGAGCATTGTGGTTAGGGAGTGCAAAGAAGATGGGCACTCCTGAGGCTGAATCGTCTGCCTCTTAAAAACCTTTTTCTGAAAGCAATGCTAATGAAGTAATATCCTTCAAAGCAAGACTGGTATTTTAAGAGCTAGCTCTTAAGGGTTGAATACATAGAATAAATGAGGAAGTGAAAATTGTATCATCCCCCACAGAATCTCAAATGCAAAATTTCGGTGTGCCAAGAAGAGATTGGACAGGGGGAAGGAGGAGGAGAAGGTTGGCTCCTTCCCAATGTAGCATGCTTCTGTCAGCCTCTATTGCTGGAGCCATTTTGACAGAAAAAGTGGTGCCTGAAGTTAGGAATCTGAACGTCCTACCTGGTGGGGCTCTTTAGTGCATTGCTCCTTTCCCACTCTCTTCCCAAAATGTGGTGAACCAGAATTCCCTACTCATGTGAGTAAATGTCTGCTATCTGTTTTGCAAATTCATTATTAGGTATCTGAGAACTGAAATGCTTTTTTCTTTCATAAATCTAGGCCTTTGGCTTTTTAACAACTCAGCTTTTGTTTGCTAGGTGAGCGTAGCACTTGGAGCCCTGATGCATCCCCACTCCACCAGACTTCTCCTGATCCTTCTCCCTGTTTTCTTGTAGGATAAGTGTCCTTGTCTGAGCACTTAACCCTCTTGTGCTTTTATTGGACAACTTTATTCTAGCTGATTTCTTAATTTATAGTTATATAAATATATATGTTCTATATAATTTCTGCATCTGGCTACCAGTTTGGTGTTTTACATAGATGCTACCACTTACATGTCTTTAGTGTCTTTTTTTTCTTTGATTTCATTTTAATTTGTGCTGCTCACTTAGAGGTTAATGATTTTAATTTGTCTGCCTTTGTTTAGGAATCTTACTTTTTTAAACAAAGAGAACAAGACTACTGAGGAAAGTGCACAGAAATGCTGTAACAGCAGTTCAGCGCTCACTCCTCCACATTATTCATTCTGCAAGGGGGAGGTAGAAGATTGCTGCTTAATATTTAGCCCCTGTCACTCATCTGAGAATACATACCAGGACCTGTTGGCTCACTGTGTGTTATTATGCATCTTTGCTAACATTTTCACTTGAATCTTAAAGGTCTGTTTTTCAACAGTGCTCCTACTGAAGCAGTTTCTTCCTGAGAGCGCTGCGGGGGGATTCAGGGGGGTCACTTCAGCAGCCAAACTTTTCACCTCGGGCAGATAACTGCAGTGTAGAAGCCTCTCTATCCAATATGTGTTGAAATTCTATTTTTTAATATATATGTATGTATATATTTAACATGCAGTCAGCCAGGCTTATAGGGAAAGTGAAATAAACACGGTTAGGGTATAGAGAAATGTTTTAGGAAAAATGTTTGGGGTTTTTTGTTGGTTTTTTTCATTCAACAAATGTTGTCTCTGCTCTTTTTTGGTGGCTGTGGAATCACAAGGGCTGAAGCGGAGAATATATGATACCTACAGCTGAACTAAAGCCAAATGCAGTGCTGTCTTTGCTTCCATATTGACTCTCTCGAATTTATGTAACCAGACTTGACTTTACATAGTCAACTCAGTGTCCGCTTCTCCCTCTGAATCCTGTCTGGAGGCCCCGGATCAAGTAGTAGTCTGCCGTAAAGACCTGTTTACATACAAAATATTTAAATTATTTTTATTTAAGATAATATTTGTATATTTAAGACTACAACTTCTAGATATAACATGTGATTGTTATGTAAATTCTGATGATGGAAGGAGCCATAATTTTCTGTATCTGTGTACAAAATACGTGTCTGAGGTATGGAACACACACATACAGAGGGCGTGAGCAGAAGATCTGAATGTGAAGTTTTTACTTTTTGAAGTGTCCTACAAAACAATATGAGGGTGTTTTGTACAAATATACAAGAGCATGAGGACGGGTCACATTCTGCCTTTCCTGTCTGCTCAAAGCCAGATCAAGCAGCCGGCTCTGAATAGAACTTCTTTACATGGATGAGAAGGAAAGTTCTCCCTGGAAATTAGGTAGAAATTAAGTTATGTACAGTAGCAAAGTGAAACGTCTTCAGCAGAGTTAATGGGGAGAGGCACAGTCATCACCCTAAAGCATTAAAAATCCAAGAACTTTTGTTTATCATGGATTTAATTCAAGTGAGAGCTGGTAGATGACATCCTAACGTCATTCCCAGGCACAGGCAGGGGCTGCTAAGGCATGATGCTTTCAGCACGAGTCATCTGCCGGCCAAGGGTGGCCAGAGCCAGCACAGCTTTCCCTGCTGCCTGGTCGTGCTGGGCTGCCGACCCAGCAGGGTGGTTTCACAGGTCTCGCAGTCACTCTGCGTGCAGTCCCCCTGTTCACGAGTAAGCCGTGTCTCCTGGCTAATTTAGCCTGCAGGTAGGTAGCCTGAGTTAAACACTGTTTTGACTGCAGGCTCAAGAAGGCTTTTATTTTCTTCTTTTTTGAAGAATCCTGATGTGGTGATACTTGTTTTCTTTCATTAGGGAGAAAATAAGCAGTCTCTAGTCTGGGCAGACTGGTTTAGGAGATTGCCTTTGCTCTTCAAGTGATGCTCCTGAGCTGCCAAGGTGCTGTTTGGCAGGTTGAGGCTGGAGGCTGAAGGCACAAACCTTCTGTCTAGACCATTCTCTGCACCCTTTCTCCTCTACTTTCAGGTTTCTTCCTCTGGGCACAGGTTGCCATGGGTTGCTCGCAGCTGATGGGCACTCACTCCTGCAAAGGCTATTCCTACTTTCATGCAGAGCGATGGCAGCGTATGGCTTACCATTTATCTGAGCCATCTCTCAAGCATGTCCTCTTGGCTCCGTCTTGCACAGATCTTAGAAACCCTTGTTTTGAGAGTGTTTGTTCTTTTTTTGTTAGCTTAGTAGGGGGTAGCTTCAATTTTTTCATAAAGTGGCTGAGCTAAAGGGCTGCTTAGTAACAGCATAGTTTACCATCATTCGGGTTGTGGTTGATGAGGGAAACCAGCTGTAACATGTTGTGCAAGGTGGCATATGCCTGAAGGAAGAGATGGGGCTGGTGTTTCTCTGAAAATAGTCCTCTAATTTAACTATCCAGAAAGTTCTTTTATCCTTCTTTCCACCTCTCCACCCCCAGCTTCTTTCTGTCATCAAAGCCATTTTGTGATTAAATCCAAGTGTTGTCTCCCTGAATTTTCTCCATGCACACCCATAGGGAAGGGGGCTGGTTATACAGAAGAACAGAAAAGAGGAACATAGCTCACCACGTCCTTCTTTATTTTCTTTGAATTGCTTCAGCTCCTTAAAATTTGAATTCATCAAATCAAATAGTCTCTGTACATACCCAGGAATCAGCTCTGTTTAATCTAGTTAAGTGTTTTCTGTTCATCCACAAAAGTCCCCGTTTCAGGGCAAAGTGTGCAGGGGAGGGCTTCCCGGAGGGTTTAGCATCTTGATGGACAGCTTTCTGCTGCCTTCATCTCTCCAGACAGAAAGTGTGGCACATATGGCAAGGGCTGGTGGACAGATTGCACTGCAGAAAATAACCATGGCGGAGAAGCAAACGTTTTACTCTTTCTTGCCTTCCTCCTCTGCTCCATCAGTGAGAAGAAAGCCTCGCTAATTGTCTCCTTGCAGTGGATTTTTGACTGTTGGGGTACTTTTTGTGCTCTCAGGGGATATAAAAGCCCGCCTGTTACAACAGCAGTAATGGGATATTCCTTGTGTAACGCTCTTTGTGCTAGGAGGGAGATTTGTCTCTGGCTCTACTGAAAGGTAAGTGTGGGTTATTTTCACTTTCATTTCACTTTGCTTCTTTTTATTTATTTTTTTCGCTGCTGCGAAATCCCAAACGGGTTTTAAGAGCTTGAAGAAGGTTTCATGGAGAATTTTTTTTATACGCTCAGGCCTAAAAGTTGCAAACCTGCTTGGTTGTTAGGAGACCTGGGAGCATCTCGAGCCCCCAGGTGCTTGACCCACATTTGCAGGGTCCTGTGGTGGGGTGACTTCTGAAACCAAGCAGGGTTAGCCCCCAGAAACAGGCTTTTCTCTTTTCACTGAGCAGAAAATCAAATGTACCCACAGAAAATGGATCTTCTTGCAAATTGTAAAGGTGGTCACTGCCTCTCGTCTGAAACAGGATGGCAGAGAAGGGAAATTACTTGTGAGTGAGACTTCGGGTGAGGTGGGTAGGAGTGGCTGCGTTGCCTATGGAGGAGGGAGTGCAAGTTCAGGTCCTTTCTTCTCTGGGGGGTTCAGGCTTCCTGCAGGCCAGGAGAGCAGCCCGGCCATCCCAGCCTGGGCGGCTCTCATTTAGCTTGGCTGATGAGTTTTACCTCTTCTTTTTTCAGCACTCCTCTTGTTCAGTGGGAATATGCAAAGTTTAATCTGTAGATGCGTAGGTGTATCTTCATTAAAGATTCATGCTCTTGTCTCCTTTTCTTCTATTCTGAGATGATTTATTGGATGTAGCTCTGTATTTGATATAAAAAATGGATATTGCGTTGCAGAGACCACCGTAGGGTCGCAGTCCTCATCTTCCCTGTCTCATTTGAGACCAATTTGACTAAAGTAAAGCTATTTTAATCTCCTGGTCCCAAAATAGAAGCCATTCCATTTGTACTATAGAAAATAGCTGCAGGATGATCTTCATGTGTTCGAGCAAAGCCTTCTTGCCACTTGTTTTATCTCTGGGCACCATATCCTTCTCTTTCCTCCAGTCATCCCCTGGTATTGAGCATCCCTGGTGTTTGGGGTGCTGGTTCTGAGAGATGGACATCATCCATCTTCTCTCCTAAGACTGGATGGTCTAGTGCTTCCCCTTGGTTTCCCCTTTCTTTACATCTTTTCCTTCCCTGGTGACATCATTGGTCAGATCCCCCAAACCTCCTCAGGCAGCCGTGGGGCAGAGATGACGGCGCAGGCATCCATCCCTCCTGCCAGTCCCCCCACCTGGCAGCGTGTCTCGCACACGCCACTGTACAGCAGGTGCCCTTAACGTTGCGGCAGTAATTAAAGCCTGTAGCCCCCTGTTGCCATGGAAATGCAGCACTCCACAAATAACAAACACAACTTATGGTCCTATTAATTTTCCCAAATGCTCCTTATTCACCATATTTAAGCAGGGTTTCATTCCACAACTTGGAAAAATGCCATACTCCAGAAAAACCCAGCAAGAGCAGCGCGCGCATGCACATCTTATTTAAGATATTGCAGGTAAAAACCTGCACCCCTGTGGTGGGGAAGGAGAGACATCACCTGCGACCCACTGCCTTTGCAGCAGTGTTGGCACGTCAACATCTGGTATAGGGCTGACACCTTCAGTGTGTGGGCATTGCTTTGATGGAGCAAAAAAAACAAGCACAGAGGCAAAAAAGTAATCAGTGGAGAGATGGTTTTACTGCAAGCCCAGCCTTGCCTGCCTGTGGTTCAGTGGAACAAAGTCACCTTTCAGGCACAATTTTAGTTAGTTTGAATATAAAAATTCCAGTCATTCTGCTGAACAACTTAAACATGGAAAAGGGTTGCTCATTGGTACAAAAAATAGGGGTACTGGACGATTGGCATGTGATGACAAGTGTGGCTGTGGCATTAGCAGAAACCTGTCCCAGTCTAATTGCTGTGCTCTGCCCATCTCTTGCGGGTTTTTTCCTGACTTTTTTCCTGAGCTGGCAGATGCCATCTTTTGACAACACTTTCAGGTCTTTGTGTTTTCAAAAGAGGAAGAGTCTAACAGGATTACTTTCTAATAAACTTCACCTAGAATCAGGTTGGGGTTTGGTGTCTGAAGACAGCGCAGCCCTCATATATCAGTATAATTAACATGGATATCATAGAGTCAATACAAGTTGCTAGTTCTGCCTCACTTGTTTGCTGTACGGCTTTAATATCAAAGCAGCGATTGTATCTAATGAGCTAGGTCATGCTTATTGGAAGATGTGGAATAACACTTTTCCCCTCTAGTGCTGTGTGCCAGCTATTTATTCTCATCATGCTTTTTATTACAGTTTCTGCTATCTTTTATTCTTACACTCGAGCTAGGGTCTGCTTTGAAAACAGTTACAAATCATCATCCTAATGCTGTAATTCCTGTGAATGATACCAGCCTGGGAACTAAGAACTCATTTTTAATTGGTTATTATGTGGTTTTAGGCAATATAACCACTGTCTGGTTTCCTTCTCCTGGGGCTTGTCTTGATCCATTCCTGGCTGCTAAGTGATCCTGTTCACAGCCTTGGCATTAGAACAAGGCAGGGGAATTTGAGTACCCTGAGATCCCTCCTAGCTAGCTTGGACACTCAGGTGCCATGGAGAACAGACTTCAGGAATCCTGTGACATTTTAAAATTAAGCCAGCCTTTCCTGAACCCCAGGGTGATGGCCGTGCTGTTGTTCAGAGTAACTGATCGATACGTGTCATTTGTTGCCTTACAAGTACAGATCTGACTGGCCAGGAAAGGACTGCCTGAGTTTATGTCTTGTATGAAACCTTCACCATAGCTGTTGTAACTACTTTCCATACCCTCCCCTTCCCCATTGCGGGGGGATGAGAAAGGGATATGCTGAGGCATCCCTGTGCTGCCAGCAGGCAGCAACGTTTTTGAGCCCTCTGGGATGAGGAGCAGCAGCCAGCACCCGGTCACGTTGAATCGAGAGAAGATACAGGTGGACGTTTTCTCACCTGCAGTTTGTAATAAACATTGACTCAGTGGTTAGGTACACCTCAGTGAGAGTTTCATTCTGGCACAGAGAGCTGTTAGCCACAGAACTGAGATCTGCATCCCAGCTGTTTCAGGATGCAGGCACACCGGAGTCCAGCAAAGGAACAAAGGGGAATCATTCATCAAAGCGTGTTCTTTTGACCTTTGCTTTTGGTTGAGGAGGCTGCATAGGGTAGTAGACAAAATAGGAAATTGTGATATATTAAAGATAATTTTTAGAAGGATTAGTTGGTAAGATGGGTATTTTACTTAGTTGTTTATTTCTGGGGAATAGTCAGGGGTTTTTTGTAAAATTTTCAACAGTCAGCTAATGGGCTCTAAATCTCCAGGATTTTGATAAGAGAATTTAGAAATAGATTACATAAATCTCTGAAAGCATTCATTGCAAAATACATATTTCCATTAATTTCAAACTGAAACTAGTATTGATTATTTGTGATTTATATAAAAAAGGCAATCATAGTAAAAAGGCTAAGTTATTGCTCAATTCTGGTTTGCTTGTGCTTCATTGTTTTTTTGTTTATAGTACCCATTCTGACAGAAGGAATAAACATGGTGAAATCAGATGTAGGTATAAAGCCTGACATCCTATGCCTTTGTAAAAATGTGTTAGGCTTCTCCAAAGAATGTTAGTTGAATCAATACGTCAGAACTAGAGGAGACCCAAGGATAAGACTGTCTTTCAGTCTAAAGTCGTTTTCATACACATTGTACGTAAAAAAATAAAAAACAAATGCACAGTTGGATGTCGGGACTTTCCCAGTTCCCAAATGGATTGTGATTTAAAACTGAAAGCAGGACACCACCTGCACTGTTCTGCTGTTGTAATGAAGTCCTGGGAGAATTATTTCCTAGGGAATTCTACAAGTGAATAACAAGCCTGGCTGGCTCTTTATACCCTCTTTTTATCTTTTTTTTGTAATTCCAACTATTTTTCCTGCTTGCAGCTTTCCTGAGCTGATACTGTCTTGTGGAACTGGTGATCTGCAGTGATAAGAGATACAGCAAATAATATAAGGGATGCATAAGGAGAGCAGAAGTAGGGCGTTATAAATGGCAGTGTTCTGGTATTGTGGATTTTAGGGATGTAGTACTTTGCATCAGTGAAATTTAGACCCTGCCTGCCCTCCCAGTTGTTGCTCAGACCACAAATATTGTGCTTGTGGGCTATGTAAATCAGTTGATAGTTTGCACTGGGAACAGCCTGTAAAAAGTCTTGGAATTGATAATTAGGCGGCTGTGGTATATAGTCAATACAAATCCAGGTGACTGATTCCTCAGTCTTGGAACAGGGTTGCCCCAAATGCAGCACAGCAGTGAAGGGAGGAGGCAGCAGTGTGAAAGTGATGAAATCTCCATGGGGTTTTTTGTTGTTTTGTTGGGGGTTTTTTTTGCGTTGTGGGTTTTTTTGGGGGAGTGGTGGTAGTTTTAGTTGTGGGGTTTTTTTTTTAATCTTCATGCTGTAGGACCACTATCTAGTTTTCTTGTGGCTCTGCTAGTGGAGTGGGGGTGGAAGGGTGGTCACATCAGCTGCAGGAAAGGTGGTTGGAGTTAGTTTATGTGGTGTTTGTTGATGGTGTAAGCTAACAGGGCACTGGTAGTGCTGAGAAGCAGCTAGAAGCAATGTTGGGAGCCTGCAGGAACAGCCTACCCTGTAACCTCAAAGAAAAGCAGTGCCAGAAGGCTTCAGGAAGGGGAATTCAGGATGCTTGCTGTCAGAGGTCCATAACTGGAGCTCCATAGCTGCAGTGTGCAAAACAGTCCCTGGGTGTTTCCATAGCCTTGCTGATGTAGGACTTGCTCCTTTCTTGGGACCTGGGTTACAGGGAGGAGGAGGAAGAGTCCTGGTCATAGTCAATAGTAGGAGTATCTAGCGTTTGGGCAACGCAGTTAAAATGCCATTCTCTCCCCGTTCTGCATGTCCCTGTCCTCTGCCTCACCTGTTGGTGCTGCTGGTACCCCCAGGTACAACACGACACATGCCATGTGCTCCTCTCCTAGCCCTCAGCAGCAAAATAATTTGGTAAAGTCACGAATCAATGCAGTGTTTTTCTAGAACATTTATCTGGTTTACTTTGCGTTACATAAAGGACAGACATTAGATGGGTCTCATCCCTGCTGGTAATCCAGTGGCATGAAGGCAGAGCGCGAGAGCCGCAGTTTGAGCATGAGGGCCCTGTGCCCGGCTCTCCTGATCTGTTCTCCAATCTTTGAACTCTTACATAATGCATTTAAGACTGTTTTTTGAGTAATCTCTTTTGGGGTCTCATTTTGCATTCTTAGTCTCCAGTAACAAAGAACTGCTGTGCTCTTCCCTTGTGAAATCCTTTCCAGAAGGTGCACATTATCTACTACGAGGCAGGGCAATGATGAGCATCAATTTCCACGGCAGAATAGAAGCCTGGATTACAAATTGCTATTTAATCCTTTTTGCGTCAAAGGATATAATAATCCATGTAAAATGTGCTCCAAGTCTTGTGCTGGGCTGTGTGAGGTTAAGGGAGAAAAACCAAAACAGGGATTCTCTTAAAAAGCAAGACATGATGAAATAAATGCATGTGCTCTACATGAATTTCAGAATATATTTATGACTGTGTTTCAGCAGCTAAAAATAAAGATGATGGGCTGGTACCTAGACTATCAGTTTTCATTTCTCCATATGCTTGCTACTACTATGCTAGAATACAGTAAGTGTCTGTCATGAGTGTTGCCTCCTAAAGAATTTAGGCACAAAGTAAGCATTGCTCAGATTGATTTTTTTTTTTTCCCCACTGATGAGAACATTTGCCAAAACTAACAAGTTAGGAGGTCTCTTAAGAATGTGAGAAAATTTGTTTTATTTTCTAAATCATCCTGTTATGAATGTAAAGCAAAGTGATTTTGAAAGGGAGAGAAAAGTAAATAAGTTTGGGAGAGGTAAGGATGTAGTGTTTGAAATTGCAGACTGATGGCTGCACCATTTCCTCACCAGGTAGCTATTTTAAGAGGAACAAAGTTTAGTAACTTATAAAGTTTAGTAAATAAGTCCCACAGTGACAAACCTACAGTTATTTGACTGGCATGATTATTGTTACATATGATTAGTTTATTCCATATTTTTATTATTGACCTTTGTACTAAATCAGATGTGGTGTATTGGGTAGAATCAGCCCCTCTTACTATGTATGAACCCACAGAGAAAAACTGAAGGTAAGTGGAGACATTTATGCAATATTACTAATGAGAGGAACAGGGTAAGCGGTTTGTTGCTGTCCTTTTTAATGCAATGTATTTAGACCTGTAATGTGTAATATTCTACATTAATAGACAAAATCAAAAAAAAGAGAGTAGGGCCAGATTAAAATCATAATCTCATATTAAAAAACACATTTAATTACTTGTTCGTATAACCATTGTCCCACAATAGGGTATTTTTGTGCTAGATGCTAATTGCATACTTCTAGTGTGACATTGCATAATGCAGTGTCCTTGCTGTCACAAACTGGTCGTCTTGCAGGTGAAAGCTGTGCAGTGCAGCAGCAGTTATGAACCTGTAAAACGTTTATGTTGTAAAAGAAATCATACTTACAGATCATTTTGTTGATGTCTTTTGTGAAGAATTTACAGAAAACAGAAATACTCTTAATCTATCTAGCTCTTGTGTTTTGGTAAACCCAGAAGGCGTGAAAAGTTCTGACAAGAACTTTCATAATTCATGCAAAATGAATAATTTTTATTTCTTTATTTGTTGCAGAAAATGACACTTAACTGAGGAGCGTAAGTCACCCTGGAAGAAGTTGCTTCCCTCTGAGCTTTGCATGAGCAACCCCATCCTATGAGGAGGAGGAGGATCTGTCAGCCTTATTAGCTGTACAATGGGGACTACAGGTGATGACATGGCTTCGGTGGAGCAGAATGCCTCCTTGAACCCTCTGTGCTTCGAGTGTGGCCAGCAGCACTGGACAAGGGAGAACCACCTCTATAACTACCAGAATGAAGTGGATGACGACTTGGTCTGCCACATTTGCCTTCAGCCCTTGTTGCAGCCATTGGACACTCCCTGTGGACACACTTTCTGCTACAAGTGCCTAAGGAACTTTCTTCAGGAGAAGGATTTCTGCCCGCTGGATCGAAAAAGACTCCATTTTAAACTCTGCAAAAAATCCAGCATTCTTGTTCATAAACTGTTAGACAAGCTGTTTGTTTTGTGCCCCTTCTCCTCCGTGTGTCAGGAAGTCATGCAGCGATGTGACCTGGCGGCACATCTCAAAAACAGGTGAGCGGTGCAGACGCTTGCATTGCATGCTCCTTACGTGCTTGGTAGGCCAGTTTGTGTAGCAGTAGAAACTGGGGACAGGAAGGGGGAGAGAGTTGGTGGTGGTTTAAAAATTTAGAATAGAACAGCACAGGAAATGATCAGTCTGTACCTGTGCACAGCTGGAGCACTGGGTCCTGTTTTGGACATCACACTTCGAGAATAGTGAGGAGCACTTGAAGAGGGTCGTGGAGGGAACGACATGATCCATTAGAGGTCCCGAAAACATGATTTAGCAGAAAAAGTTAGACAATGGGGTTGTTTATGGTAGGGGAAAAAAGGCTGAAGGAAGGGAAAAATGAGAGATGTGCAAACCACATCTGCAAAGACAAAGGAAATAGTGTGATAGGAACAAAGGAGAATTAGTTCAAATTTTAGGAAAAAAAACACTTTAGAATGGTCCAGCATTGGCATAGATCTCTTGGGGGTGGTTGTGTATTCCCTGTTTTCAGAAATGTTTCTGAACTTGTTAGACCAGCCTTTATCAGGAATGGTTATTGCAGAACTGATTCTGCTTTGAGGTAGGCAATGGACAGGGTATCTCCTGAGACTCTTAGAAGACCTGTTTTTGTCTGTGTTACAAAAAAAAAATAAATCTGTTTACCAACAGGTCGATGGTATGTCATGTAAGTATGCTGTAGCTTCTAGGATTTTTTTGTTTGTTTGTTTTGATTACTTATAGAACACTTCCAACACCCTGTTAATTTGATAGAAACTCATCACTTCACACCAGTGGGAAGTTTTGGTGCAGTTTTCTTGAGTGATTTTGTGTCAGAGAGATACATTCCAATATTACCTGCATCTAAATGTTTAGGACCTTATTTTGAACTGTTAGCAGTTTTATAGTTCTGCCTTATGCTGTTCTACCCTAAATATTTAAGTATTGAAGGAGCCCATGATAAGAAAGCGGGAAATAGGATTATTATAAGATTGGACCAGATGATCCTTGAGGTCCCTTCCAACCTGGTATTCTATGGTTATCAAATTCAGATAGAATGATACTTCATGTTATGCAGACTAGTGCACTTTGTTCTTCCAGCAAAGGAATTACCTTTGTGCTGTGTGTGTGGTACCCTGCTACATGAAGATGTTTCATTCTTCTCTGTAACGCAATGCCATTTTTCTAATGGAAAAATGTTAAACTTGTTTTGAAGGGTACATTTGACTTCTTTTTTTCCCTCTTGGTTGGAGAATATTTCCAGTAAATAAATAGATAGGTGTTTTAGCCATTAAGTATTTCATTGCATGAGTCATGAACAAGAACTTGGACATACCATTTCTGTTAAAGCTAAAATATGGTGGAATTGCTGAGTCAAGGCTAAAAAATATTGTGCATATCTATACCAACTAACTTTAAACTGTTCAGACATTTAATAAATTGTAAGAGCAGTGAAGAATTACATGGAGAAGGAAATTACATATTCAAAGGAAATGCATCTAACTTCGAAGGATCCAGTTCAGGCGAATTGCATCTGCAACCAGAAAATATTCCCTGTGTACAACTCATGCTACTTGAAAATCTATGTTCATTTTGCATAAAGAGGTTTCAGAAAGTTATGTAACTGTGTAAAAAGGCATCAAACCCAGAAGAATAAGCGTTGCACATAACCATCATACACAGACACAAGGCACTAGGGAAATACAGTTCAGTATGTGAGCGTTTTTGTCAGCAGCGTTCATAAATACAAGCATATTGTCTGGCAACTCTGCGAAAATGGATGGTGTGAGTCCTGTTTCTTCTGGTCTTCTCAGTCACCAGCTGTGATTAGATCTTTTCATCTCCATGATGTCATCGTGGGCTCTGTTCCTACCTGCTTTGCTTTCTTTCAATTTTATATTCTTCTTTTTTTATTTTATTTTTTATAACAGCCTGCATATACTTCAGCAGTTGCCCGTGTCTTGAGGGTGTTTCATCATGGTTTGGTAGTCTTATTTGTGCCAGCTCTTTGGGCAAAGAGCCCTCCCCATTGAGATTGAAAACCCGGGGCCCAGAGGGAGGGACAGTGGTAGCTGTGGCAGGACAGAGAGGTTCCCTTTCTTGTCGCCCTCCCCAGAAGGAGGATGGTATTAGCTGTGTGCCTCCTCCACTTGCCCTCAGCCCAGTCCAGCAATGCTAATGGCCATGCAGATGGAAAGGTTTATTTAGAGATGCATGGATCTACCCCATGAATGTATTTTCAAGGCTCAGTCTTTATCCAGTTGGAGACTCTTGGAGACCAGCTTTGGGTGAAGGGTGACATTGCGGAGGAGATTGCTCGGGAGCTGGGCGTTGTGGACATGTGCGTGGGGACAGGTGCTCTGCAGAGAAAGGGAAGAGGACAGTGACCGCCTGCCTAGGGAACAGCTGGTTCACGTGCGTATTTCCAGCCTGCCCTCTTCCTCCTTCCCCTCATCCTGAAGGCTTCTGGGGATTCAGAGCCGGGGAGGTGTGTGAGCGTGCAGGACATACAGCAACCCTATGGACTGTGGTAGACCTGGAGTTGCCTGGGTTTTGTTGCTTGTTGTACCCACAGCATGAATGTGCACACGGGGTGTCCGTGTCAGGGAGGTACGGGAACTAATGAGGAGCCTTTCTCTTACTTTCTTTCCTTTTTTTTTTATTTCTCCACACAGTCTCCATGTTAGCTTAGGCTCTTGCTTGTTTCCTCCAGGCAATTGATTTATATGATGACTTGGGGGTGGTGAGGCCGCCTAATTACTGGTTAAATTTATGATCCTCATATTAAACTGATTGGATTTTAATAAAAGGCAAAATGCTGCAAGATTCCTGCTACGTATTTGGTTCATCTTCTGGTTTCCCATTGTCATTTCCCTCACCTTTTCAGTCCATTTTCCTTGCTTTGCATCCCTTTGAGTGATATTAGGGCTGTTTACAACAGGGTCACATAATTTATTTGTACGTGGGACACTATGTATGTTCATATCAGGTATATATGAAATATTAATTTACTTAATGCACAAGGTTGTTATGACATCCGAGTGAGCTGAGTCACCTAGCTTTTCCTGTTTGTCGGCTGGAAAAAAGCTTTCACTTGCAGAATGCTGCTCATCTTCAATTCCTTCTGTTGTCTTGGGATGCTGATATGCATTTTGAGTATATGGTGATTTACAGTTTTCAATTAAGCTTGTTTGCAAACATCTGAACATCTGAAAATTATCCCTGCTGACATAAACGAGGGCAGCAACTGCATAGTTTGAACTTGATTTTATATAGATTAGTGCATCCAGTAAAATTCTACTGCTCATCATTAAATGTAGGAAAGAAATATAAAATTCAGTATTATTATCATTTTCAGCATAGATAATATAAACCAGTCTCAGCAAGCCCCTACATGAGCTAGTTTGTATGTCTAAGAAATGCAATATGGTTGGTTAGTTTTCACTGTCTAAAAACATTCACACTCAGGTTTTCCAGTGTTGTTATAATCGGCTCCATTTGAGCATAAAAGCTGGGAGAAAATGTCACCATATCCACCAGACACCTTGGTGCGTAAGGTTACTGCAAGGTGTTCCAGAAAGGGGATAAGAGGCAGGAGAGACAGACTTGATTACTTCATGGTGGCTAATTGCATTCCATGATACCTCGTTGCATAAAGAAAATATTCTTGATTTATCATTTGTTCGGTTTCATCACATTCACTTGGGAATGGTGTTTTCAAAGTTAAACACAATGCACATAATCTCATTTAAAGGAAAAAAAATTACCAGTAGTGCTGGGTAGTACTGTTTTTCCCAGTCACTTGTTATAGAAAATTGTTAATGTTTATTAAAGTGGGTGCCAGTTCCACTTCTAAATACCAAAGGTAATTTATTAGACAAAAATCTGATGAAAAATGACTGAGCTTTTCTGTGATTTTAATTCAGTTAATTCTTATTCAGACCTGAAGAAACTCCATTGTACAAAAATACTTGGACATTCATACAGTTTTTTAGTAAGAGGGTTGGGCAATGTGTTTCTCTATTGCTTTTGAGATGGGCTTCAGCTTTCCCCTCCTGTATTCAACCATGGTACTTTAAGTTATTTTGAATGGAGACATTTTTCCAAATGTTTTAATGTTAAGGCCAAGATTGAAGCTGATTTCATGTCACATTAAGTTTGAACTTCATGTAGAATTGTATTTTCTGGAATTGAAGATGTTATTGAGCTATTCACTGTGTGTGAGTCAGCATGCTTAATATATGGATTTAGATTAACAAGATCCACGGGAAAATTAGTTGTATAAACACAGACTTTTATAATTCGAACTCTTGGCAATCCCAGTTATTTTGGTGTTTATGATAGTGTAGCTGAGTGCTGTTCTTCCCACCCAGCCACACGTTAGCTGCAAGCACTGTCCCTAACCTGCTCTTTGTAACACCAGGATAAGTGAAGAGAATCTGTAGGATTTAGCCCTCTTTTGGCAGGTCTTTTCTTATGCCTGAGTTGTGGACAGGTAACAGATTCAGAATTTCTCCATGCCCTACAGACTCTTTCCATTGCTGGAAAAGTGAAGGATCTCTTCTGTGGTGGTTCTTTGCTCCAAAGCCACCTGGCTCCTCAGATCATTGGGTATGAGAGAGAAATGTGCAACAAAAACACACCTTTTTTTTTCTTTTTTCCAAGTCTTCTCTGATTCCCAAATCTAGATAACTCCTAGTTAACTCATTTTCTTTTTTTTCTCTTTTTTCCTTTTTTTTTTTCTAGCAAAAGAATAACCAAGACCCAGACACTTGACTTTCCAGAGCAGCACTGTGTTTTACTCTGAATTCCAGGTGTAATTCTTGCCAGAATTACAGCTTAAGGTCACTTCTCTGGCAAAGTATTGTGAGCAACAGTGAAGGCATTTGGGTTGCTTCTCTGCAGTCTTTGCTTGAATTCGCTACTGCTTGGAAAATGATTTAGTGCAACTGGTTTGAGGCTATTTGGTGTATTTGCTTTTATCAGACAGGGCAGAAGCTTATGGCGTAAGTTACAATGAAATCTTTCTTTTCAGTAGTCGGTGAGCAAATGTGGTTTTAGAGCCCCTACTGTTATTCCGTGGAATACACTGTAAACTACATCTTAATTTTGTATGAAAGCTCTTTTTATCTGCAGAGAGGGATTGCTGCTAGTGTTCCAAGAAGCCAGCTTTTAAGTGAGAAACCCAGCAGACTCAGCTGTAAAAAAACCCAAGAAAACCTTTCTTCTCTGTCTGATATGGATTAAGAGAAGTTGAAGGTAAAAGCTGCACTTTGTCACTATCCAGAATTGAGCAAAAGCTGATGCTAAAGGAAAGAGAGGAGGGAGTCAATGACTATATACAGAAGCTCATTTTTACATTCCAAGAACAACTGCCCTTTGAGTTTCCCGATAAATAGCATCGCTCTGTTGCTTTAGCTGGTTGTTTCAGTATCTCTGCTCTTGAGCATCTTGATTCATCAAAGAAATTAGATAGGTTTTGGAAATTCTAAAACACATGCTTGCCTTTCTTCTTGTTCCTAGCCAAGATACTCTGGCTTTGTAGGTAGATAAGAAATGCCCTTCCTGTAAGACACATTTCAGTCTCATTTCAGCCCTCACTTACGCAATTTGTTGTATGAGAATGGATTCCTGTACCCATAAAAACAGTCTTTGATACTTGTTTTAATCCCGAGATGCCCATCTGTGTACGTAACTTGTTACAAGATTTAGTCCAAACTGCTCTTTATCCCAGATATTTGGCAAAAAAGTATTAATGAAGGTATGCACCTTTAGAGATTTATTGGTGCTTGTTAACTGTTACAACTGCTGTATGATTTTGCTGTTTGTGAATAATACACTCCTACTGCCAATAAAAATTTTTTTATGTTGCAAGTGGAAATGAAAATTCTCTTTATAGGTGTGCTCAAATACAAATACTGGGCTTTGCTGCTTGATAAGGTGGCATATCACATTTGAAGACTGAGGAATTAGCATCCCATGAATTAATATCTCCACTAGACAACTACTTCCCCAGCAGTGCAGTTCCACTATACCAGGCTGAAAGTCATAGTCTGTTGCAATTACTGGTTAATTTGGGGAAGAATCTGGGTTTTTTTCCCTTTTTGCTTTGTAGAGTGCTGCACAAGAGGGATTCCACTGAGCTGAGTAGGTGTGCTCAGAAGGCTGTTTACATTTCTTGGTATTAGCCTTTGAAATGATAATTAAATACCATTGGCAAAAAATAAACCTCAAATCCATTTAAATTTCTTGCAATGGCTTTCATCACCTGCCAGGTAATGATGGGGGAATGTGCTCTGTGAAGGAGGCTGGGGAGGGACCTGGCTGTGGTTTGGAAGGCTTTGACAGAAATAGGACACTTCAGGGGTGAGTTTTGCTCCATCTTGGTTTGATACAGTATAAAAAATAATAAATTTCCAAGGCGTAATTTGCCATCTACACCAAGTCCTTTGGGATCCACATGCCTTGTGAACTGGCTCAATAAGAGTCAATAGCACAGTATTTTGGTAGAAGATGCATAAGAAATTATCAAGTTCACAGGAGTTCAGTGGGATTGAAGCGTGGTCCTCTGACAGTGTCAGTTTTGAGCTATTCATTCACCTCTTTGCTGAAAATCACCTCTCCTATAGCAGAGCAGTTCAGGGACAGCAAGGACATTCAGCTTGGTGTGGCTTTGTGCTAAGAACTCTTGTAGATCAGTATGGGAGAGCACATCTGGCCAAGCTCCCACTAGACAAGAGGTTTCCTCTGCAAGAGCATTTATCCCTTGCCGTATTGTTGCAGAAGTGAGTGATGTTGGAGATTGATCTTCCTTTTTTTTTTTTTCCTATTGCCAGTGCTAAGATTTGCAGGAGTGTGAGACTAACCCATCAAGTTAAGGTATTTTAGAACTTTTGAGGAAAGGGGTAGCATCTCTCCTTTTCTTGATCTTACAGGATTCTTGTTTTGAGGCTGACATTGTGAAATGGTCAATGATAAAAACTTCCCATTGAGTTTCACCTGTAACTCTGTGCCTTTGGCCACCAGAATAAATTAGACCAGCCATATTTCTTAGCTGATCAGTCCCACTGTGTCAAAGATTTTACATAATAAATATTACCTGGGCAAAGCCAAGAAGTAGACTTATGTTCCTTCATCAAAATCAGAAAAATTTCTACACAAAGTGAAACCTTTCAAGTAACTTTCATCTTTCGTGTGTGCACTTTTTTAACTTTGAAGGACAAGATGACCAAGCAGTCACCTTGGAGAAAGCCTCAAGAATTATTTCTTAAATGTCTTGTTTTGTAATGTAAACCATCTTTAATTTATGTATTTATGCATATTTCACAGCACATTCGGGTTACCTTATGCCATTCTTCTAAACATATATATAATGATTTATATATATATAAAATTGTATATATGTATAACAAATGGGGGCCACAAAAGGTACACAGGTGTTTTTATCAGCACTCTTCGGAGCTGAATAACTTTGTTAACATTTCTTCAAAGTCCCTCATGGCAAAACAGTCTAACCACGTTATTATCAAGTCCCCTTCACAGAATGTCAGAACAGAATTGTGACTCTGAAAACATTCTGGTTTAATGAGTTAGGACATTGTTAGACTTCTGCTGTCTTTTACTCTGTTAACACATTTCTTTTCCTGTTGCAAAAATAAAGCATCTTTTCTTTTGTTACAACAACCTGACAAGTTCCCAAACAGGGAGTCCTTTCAAGAACACGGTTCCTTTTTTCTGACAGTGCTACAGTACGAGCATGTTTAGGTGGCCAGCAGCTCCAGAAGCAGGAACTTTAAGGCCATCAAATACTGTAAGAAAGGAAATGTCAGATGCTGGCAAAACTGTCACAGAGGCAGATGTAAGATTGATGTCCACAGCCAATTATCTACACGTAAATGTAATACCATTCGATAAATGAAGGCTTTCCATGAATTTGCAACATTGCAGCCCTTCTTTGCAATAGATTATTGTAGGATTTTAAAGATAAGCAAAAAAATCATTGCATTAAGAATAATGGGAACTCACAAAAATGAATTTGTAGTGAAAAGCACAAAACGCTGATAGAGCATTGTTACATGAGGAAAGCAAAAAATTGCACTTCTTGTGTGAAGTCAGGAATTAAAAATGGAGACAGGAGGGGAATGAAACGAGCTATTGATTGAAGAGGAGATGATAAGCAGAGTTGTTACTTTTGCTAAACTTTTAATACAAACTTCTAGACAAGCCTATTTTTTTTTCAATATTTAAACACTTAAATTGCATTATAGCTAAAAAGTTCATTGTGTTCCTCCAAGCGACCCCAGGAAATATGATGCTTCCTTCTCTCTTGGCTCACTAAGGTGTATGGAGATTGCTTCAGTGGTTCTCCAGATGTGTCTTTGAACAGGGCTTCTCTTATGTGAAGTTTTATGCCAGTCCTGTTTAATCTTTTTAGCAAGGTTATCTTCAAGAGACTGGAATGTACGTAACAAAGTAGGTCCACATTACACAGCACATTTCGCTCATGGCCAAAAAACTGCGTAGAAGTTCTGTGAAGAAGGTAGTATTGTTTTGGGGTTCTGGCCACTAAAATATAATTTTGCCTTAAAATCCAGCGTGCTTAATTTTTTTTGTGATTAGTTTGAAGCTGTGGCTTTGAAGAAGACTGATTTTGTTTGATGAAGGCATTTTGTGCTACATTGCTGCAGACTTGAAGCACGCTATAAATGTTTTCTTTGCAGGTGTCCTGGGGCTTCTCATCGAAGGGCAGCTCTGGAAAGGAGGAAAACGAGCAAGCTGCAAGCAGAAGCGGAGGGTGAGAGTGGTCCTGGTGGGACGGAGCAGCCTGGCAGTCTGTCTCCGGACGCAGATCAGGGAATAGTGCCAGCCGAGCAGAGCCTCACCTCACCCGCCCTTCCCACATGGACAGACGAGCCCGGCATCGACAATCCGCCTTTTGAAGAGAACACAGTAGCAGACAGTATGTCATCACTTACGTTCCCAAGTCTCTCTTATCAGATGTGCAAACATTTGTTGTGTCAGAGCCTAGTCTCTTGCCAACCACGAATGTGCATCTTCATCTTTTGCTCTTTTCCCTTGCAATTCCTGGAGAAATATTAGTGGATTTCTGCTGTGTGCAAGTATACAGCTGGGTTAAGGTCAGAGTTAGGAAGAAATATCTTGGAGTGTGTGCTAGGTATTGTGGTGCTGTATCATCGTTTATCATACCGTGGTGCAGTCGTTCATGTTAATCTACTAGTGGTGCTGGCCTTGCAGCAAGACGGAAGGAGCATATTTCCTGTAAAATTACAAAGGTTGTTTTCTAAGATGAGATTTCTTTTCCCCCTTTCTCCCCTGCCTGGATCAGCAGCCTTCCCACACACAGAGTGCTGTCCTCAAATGAAAAGGCAGCTGAGTAGCTCCTGTGTCTATCTGTACCAGACGAGCAGTAACGTCTCTAGCATCTGGGATTTTAGAGAGGAAGCGCTGAGCCTTACCACAGAGGAAGGTGGTCCTGTCCCCTTCCTTCTCCTCTGTATTTGCCATCCTTTAGCATCCCCCTTTTTCCTCTTTAGATGTCTCCATGTTTGCTTCAGAAATGGGCTCCTTTTCTTGACCCATTAATTCAATAACAGCTCCTAGTGCAGCTGTAAGACCAGCTACTGAAGAGGCATGACCCAGTCATGCACTGTGGGGTGACACCCAAAAGACATTTATATCGTCATCGTATCACTTGTGAATACACAAGTGACCCAATTGGAAATGAAGTGTATGAAATTTATTATAAAGGATAGGATCCAAAGGGTTCAGAATATCCTTTGTCAATACAAATGAACCCCATTTCAAGAGGCATGGATGCTACTAAATCATTAGAGAGCTGTTTCTAATGAGCTAGGTGTTCTAATAAGTAGTGAAACTAATCCAATTGCACTTGTTTAGTTTGTCAAACCGTTGTCCTGTGCCCTGTCTACATTGTCCTTTGGTGATCTGCTTTATTGAAAGTGAATGAGGTATAAAGGATATTAATAATCTTTCTTTTTATAAAATAATTGGCAGCAAATCAACAGCCACCTACTTTGCCTGAAGGAGAGATCACTACTATTGAAATTCATCGGTCCAATCCTTATATCGAATTAGGAATTAGCATAGTGGGTGGCAATGAAACACCTTTGATCAACATTGTCATTCAAGAGGTGTATCGAGATGGGATCATTGCCAGAGATGGAAGACTTCTTGCTGGAGACCAGATACTTCAAGTATGGAACCTAATTACGTATTCTGTCTGCTTGCTTTCCATTCACTCCTTGCAGAACTGCCTGTTAAAAGAGATGGGAGATTTTACTTGTCAGACTATGTTGTGTAAATGTTAGCTGTGCAATTATCAGTTGGAAGGCAAATTAATATTCAGAGCAGAGCCTGTTCTTCTAGCACTTCTGGCTACAAGGCTTTATGTTGTTTGTCCTACCAGTTCCTGGAATTATTTTTCCTCCTTAGCATCCCTTCTCAATATTTAAAATATGAGTTTATTTTTTTGTTTTTAAATGCTGTGGGACTTCGTCTTTATTTCAACATTATGCATGCTTTCTGAAGGAACCTAAGGTTCCTTCTGGCTAACAAATTGGCATAATTTGTCCTATGTAAAAAATAATTTGTGGATTGTAAGGCTGACTTCATCTAAACTGTTATTTTAATCTAGCTGCACTGTTACCTTCCAGTAGCCTAGGCAGTTGACCTGCATCTTTCAGTATGTGTAAAAGAGTCATGATTTGAAGCAAGGTGCTCTAAATACTTTTCAAAACAAGTAAACAATTAAAAGTAAACAATTAAAGTTCAAGTTGGTTATGATCAAGTGTGTATTTTTGTTACGTTTTAAGTAATTAGCCACAGACAGCATAAAAAGATCAAATTCTATTAATTTTGGAGGTTTAATTTTACTTCAGGGGAAGGGATTATTATAGGACTCCTAAGAATTGCAGGAACTGAGTTCTAATAAACAGCTTGTCTCTATTTTTAACCATTCCACCTGGAACAAATATATTACCATCATTTCAAAATGACTTCTAACAATGTTTGCTTTTGATCTGATAGCCTAAGATCAGGCCAAAAGTTGTATCAGCCTTTTTCGTTTCACTTTTTTGAAATCAAGCCAGGAGAAGTAGCTTAAATACTGTAGTTACCCTTGGAATGAAATCAGTTTGCACTTCAGAAAATAAAGTCCCTTTTGAGAAACGTGCCTTTGCCTCTCTTGGAGTGTTAGCATAGTGGCTGGCCAAGAAAGTAACCCAAGAGGTTTCCAAAATGTTGCCTTTTTAACAAGCATTTGCAAACACTGATTGAATGCTGCCTAATTTATTTCGATACTCAAGGGCTCTCCTTAGTTGCCAGAATAGGGAGCTTGAGCTCCAGTGAAGCCTTGGAAATTCTTGCTGTTTAGCCAGGTGTCAATTGTAGTTTGCAAAGCTGTAAGTGGCAATAAATTGAGTATAAATAGGATTTATAAGCTGAGCCTTCCCTATCAATGTGCTGGCACTGGGACTGTCAGATGCTAGTGGGTGTCAGTCAGAGTCCTCCTGTCATGCCAAGGGAGACGTACAGGAGGTAAAAGCCAAACTTTTTGAAAGATACAATATCTGTATTGCTTTGCATTTACCTGTGCAGGTGCTGAGCTGTTGTCTTAAAATGACCAGCCTGTAATTAAGGGCAGAGTTAGATGCAGCTTGGTGTGTGCACAGAAGGATATTTCTGAAAATGTCTTCAAAAGCTTTAATGAGCAGTAAAGGACTAGAAGAAAGCCAGAGAAAGGACTGTGAAGTGAAGCTCTGCATTTTCTTGCTCAGTCAAACAATAAGTATTACCCTTTTAAGATCTGAGGGAACAGCATTTAGTAACAGCTACATAAAAGCACGTGTTGTCTGCAAGGTATACATAGGTGCTTAACACTTTCAAAGTGCCCTACAGATTGTCCCCATTTATGCTGGACTGCGACTATAATTTGATGTAAAACATGTCCTGGTGACAATCTCTTTCCCCAAGAAATGCCAAGGCTGTTTTAGTCCGAAATTGTGAACTGCCTTGTAGAAAGAAGAGTTACATTTTATTGCATATGTTCTTCTGTGCCCTTTGAATGATTCTGTGTTTTATGCATTTACTTTATCTAGCAACAGCTAAAAATAAAACTAGATTTAATTTAAGGACGGATGAGCCCTAGTGGGTTTTGCGGATGGCAGCTCTAAATGTTATTTCTCCTGGCTGTGCCTCTTTTCCCTCTCCCCAAGCTTACAGCCTGTCTCGAGGCAGCAGCAGACCAGGACATGGCTGTGGTTTGGTGTCCGAGCTTGCAGTGCTGCCGGGAGCAGAGGCTTTGTGCCAGGCGTCGGGTCGGAGGTGGCTCAGTGAGGGTACGGCTGCCGCTTTGCCATGCTGACACGGCCATGGCCAAACAGTTTGGCACTGACCACTCAGAGCCCCTCTGCTCATATGTGTGATGTGAACGTGTCAGCTCTCATACATAGATTTCTGGGTCCTTTCTTTGCCTGTTTTTTTGTGGTTTTTTTGTGGTTTTTTTAAGTGTTACTATTGCTATTAGATGGTGGGAAGCTGCAAGTTTATATTTTTACTTACTTAGGCTGCAGTAGGGAGCGTTAAAAGGCTTAGGTAAGGCAGGTCAGTGTAGTCCATTTGGTGCTGGTTGCTATCTGCTGAAATTATGGGGTGGGGGTTTCCCCATCAGGGCACAGCAGTACGTGCCAAGGGTGAAGTGTTAGTGTTAACTTTGAACCCCTTCTTACAGAAGAGGGCAGATACAGCTTTTGTGCTGTTTTTTGTGGTGCTGCTGTTTTCTGCTAAATCTCATTGCACTGTCAATTTCTATCTTTAACTTTATGGTGCAAGAAATGACTGAAGATTACTGATCTTTGTATCAGTGGGCCACATAACACAGTTCTTGTTTATAGGGAGGGAAAGTTTAATCTGTTTTGCACTTAGAACTGAATTTTGAGTGATACAGATTATAAGTTTGAAACTCTGACCTAGTTGGAGTCAGAAAATCTCTTAAGTTCATGCTAAGACCTGATAACTAATACAACCACCTTTTTCTACTGTCTTAATGAACAAATTTAATTATTCTGGATTTCAAGGTGTGGGTTTTTTTTACTTTTTCACATCATGGGAGTACTGCATATTGTTACACATAGGCTTTCTTCAGAGATTTGGATGTATCCTTTTTATAGCTATTATTTTATAGTTTTAAGTGGTGCTGGGCTTGACACTGAAAGCATGAGCGAAATTCTTATTCTAGAGAACAAACAATGTAAAGATCTAAGGAAAACAAGTGTAGGAAACCAGGAGGAAAAAACCCCTTGACTATGATGACAGAGTGTGCTCACTGTTAGATGTTGTCACCTTTGTGGGAAAAGGCCTCAAGTTGTGCCAGGGGAGGTTTAGATTGGATATTAGGAAAAATATTCACCAAAAGGGTTATCAAGCACTGGCATGGGCTGCCCAGGGAAGAGATGGAGTCACCATCCCTGGAGGTATTTAGAAGATGTGTAGATGTGGTGCTGAGGGACATGGTTTAGTGGTGGACTTGGCAGTGCTGCATTAGCAGTTACTCAGTGATCTTAAGGGTCTTTTCCAACCTGAAAATAGGTTTGTAGATTGAGCAGGCAAAGTGGGTTTGCAGAAATGGATGGAAGGACAAGAGAGGAAGCCTGGTAGGGCCAGATATGTAGGTTGTTCCAAGGCAGGTTTTGCAGTGAGCTCTGAATTTAGTTTGGAAAGGACTTTGTTTCCATAACCAGGAACAGCTAAACATGAAAAGATAATTCTGATCTTGTTGTTGTTGTCATTTTTCAGGTCAATAGCTTTGACATAAGCAACGTGTCTCACAACCACGCTCGAGCTGTGCTTTCCCAGCCGTGCTCGGTGCTGCACCTCACCGTGCTGCGGGAGCGGCGGTTCGGCAGCCGCACGCACAACCACGCGGACACCACCAGCTCCTCGCGGGAAGACAGCTTCCAAGTGACACTGCACAAGCGCGACTCCAGCGAGCAGCTTGGCATCAAACTTGTGCGCAGAACAGATGAGCCGGGAGTTTTTATTCTTGACCTTTTGGAAGGGGGTTTGGCTGCTCAAGATGGCAGGCTCTGCAGCAACGACCGAGTACTTGCAATCAATGGCCATGACTTGAAGCACGGGACACCAGAGCTTGCTGCTCAGGTTATACAGGTAATCAGCATTCCTTAGCGGAGTCCTTAGCTCAGCTTTATTTTTTGGCCAAAGCCTGGAATAGAGCCTGTCCCAGACAGAACAGCTTGTGTAACACCTAAAAGCCTGCAGTGATGCAATTTGCTGTGATGTATGTTCTGGAAATAATTCTGCAAAACAGGGTCTGCTTTGGCACCCAACAGATGAACTTCACCTCTTCAGAAGTGAAAAGTGCATTAGTCTTCCCTGGCATACAGCCTGAAGGTTAGAAGACTGCTCACGTGAGCAAGGGGAGTACCATATATGCTAGCAGAAAAAAATTAAGATTATTATTATTTATTTACATATGTACTGGCTAATGCTGATGCTTCCCTTGTACTAACGCTGCCCTCTCTCTAATGCTCCCTTCGTGCTAATGCTGCCCCCGCGCGCTGTGCAGAGTTTTGCATCTGGGGAAGAACAACACCATGCACCAGTACAGGCTGGGGGCTGACCTGCTGGAGAGCAGTGTAGGAGAAAGGGACCTGGGGGTCCTGGTGGACAGGAGGATGACCATGAGCCAGCAATGTGCCCTTGTGGCCAAGAAGGCCAATGGCATCCTGGGGTGCATTAGAAGGGGGGTGGTTAGTAGGTCGAGAGAGGTTCTCCTCCCCCTCTATTCTGCCTTGGTGAGGCCACATCTGGAGTATTGTGTCCAGTTCTGGGCCCCACAGTTCAAGAAGGACATGGAACTGTTTGAGAGAGTCCAGCGCAGAGCCACTAAGATGATTAAGGGAGTGGAACATCTCCCTTATGAGGAAAGGCTGAGGGAGCTGGGTCTCTTTAGCTTGGAGAAAAGGAGACTGAGGGGTGACCTCATCCATGTTTACAAATATGTAAAGGGTGGGTGTCAGGATGATGGAGCCAAGCTTTTTACAGTGACGACCAATGATAGGACAAGGGGCAATGGTTGTAAACTGGAGCATAGGAGGTTCCATGTGAATATCAGGAGAAACTTTTTCACTGTGAGAGTGACAGAGCACTGGAACAGGCTGCCCAGAGAGGTTGTGGAGTCTCCTTCACTGGAGACATTCAAACCCCGCCTGGATGCGTTCCTGTGTGATGTACTGTAGGTGACCCTGCTCTGGCAGGGGGGTTGGACTAGATGATCCTTCGAGGTCCCTTCCAACCCTAGAATTCTGTGATTCTGTGATACTGCAGTTTTAATCTCTCACTTCGCTCTATAAAGGTGGGCAGTTTTTTGTATTGATTTGTCTGTGCATGGATTTGTGTTAAAACAGGAAAGTGATTTATCAGACTTCATAGAGGCAACAGGTAGCAGCTGGGAAGAAAAAAAATAGGTCTTCCATGAGTCCCACACAGTGAAACTCATTTTCTGAGTGTTTTAGAAAGGATTTTTCCAAATGTCTGGCTCTGGTCTGGACACAAATATTACCCAAAGCTTTATGCAGTCTGACATATGACCCCTCCTTGTTCCCACAGGAAAAACTTTATTCCTTGACTTTCTCCCGGTCTGTAAGGAAACAGCTGTAGCACATTGCTGCTTCCTGCTGATGGGGTGTTGGTGGAAACTGCTCTGATTTTAGGAAGGTTGGAATAGACTAATAGTAGGTTTTTGCAGTCTACCACAGTTGTTTTTGCTTAACCCAGCACCACACAGAGAGCTGCAATACAAATGAGTGGTGAATATTTGTTTCAGGTATCATTTAAACAGCTTCTATTGCAGTTAATGGAAAATAACTATCCTGGGGACTGTAATTTCAGTGTCCTAGTTTTTGGATACAGTGAAGTGGTCAGAATTTTACACAGGGTAACTTTTATCTCAAGGTATGTTTTGGCAGCAATAGAAGGAGTTGATGTTTCATTTAACATCTGGTATCTGAGTATCCTGATATTCCCCAAACTCCAGAATTTAATGGTCTGCTCATATATAACATCCTTCTTGAAAGTCTCTTTGGGAAATACCAGAGGTGTTGGGGGCTTCTGACCAAAATCTGCAGACCCTGGAGCCGTCACGTGGGCATTTCTTTCTTTTATTGCTACATGTTGCATAAGTTCCTGGAGGCTGCAAATGGAATTGGGTGGGTTTTAATGTTTGAGGCTTCCTAAGACAAAGCGAGAAACAGTCCTTTTTCCAAAGGATTTCCAGCTGATGCAGATGTAACACTGGGGAAAAGGAGGAGTGTTAATATCCCCTCCATTCTGGGGGTATTGCAGCAAGAAGCAAGGAACCGTGCAGTCTAAGCACCTTCAGAAACTGGAAAACAAGTTCTGCTGTCATCTTGTTCCATGTTTCATCTCATTTTTTTCTTCCTCTCTGCTAATAAGCTATATCTTATCAACTTCATTGCTTTGTTTTATATATTCAACAGGCTAGTGGGGAGAGAGTGAATTTGATCATCTCTAGAGCCCTGAAGTCGCAGACGGTCAGTATTATTCGAGACACCGGGACTCACAACAGCAACCCACACCAACACCAGTCCCAGCAGCTGTTTCACAGCAGACCCAACTCGCATAAGGTTGGTGTTTCTCATTCTAAGAGGTATAAACACAGTTTCAGTCGTGGGGTGATCTAAGTGTGTAGCAAGGTAAGATTGGAAGAACAGGTTATATTTTCTTTTTGACCTACTTTTTTATTAAAGAAAAATTGCTTCCAGGTACTCAAGTCCTGTGTCATGTCTGGAGTGGGAACAAAAGATACGTAACAGATTTTCAGTATTTTTTTGGATTTGCTGGCCGCAGTGAAAGAAGCAAGTTCTCTAAGCCCCTTCAGCCGTCGTCGTTAGACCTTGTCTAAGACAGTGGCTCACATGTTACTGCTGCATGGAAGAGCTGTCACTCAAGAACATTATTTTTTGTTGCTGCTGTGCTTGCTGCAGCCAGCAAGGACAGGAGATGTGGTGCACACCATCCAGCATGTAGAGAGCATGTTGGAGGTATGTGTCGTCTCCTCCCTGAGCCAGCAGTGCTGGGTGCAAGACTGCTGAGTTCTGTAGGGTCAAGCTGGGAGAGAAAGGCAGAATGAAGGGACTTTTGTGAAGCTACTGTCAAATTATCCAGAAGACCTGCAGAAGTAAAGCCTGTGCTTGAGATGTTCTTGTAGTTATAAAAATATGGCTTCCCACTGTTGAGAGGTTGATTTTGTGAAATAATTGTCATGCTCACCATGTCAACCAAGCCACCTTTCCTCCTGTCTACTGTGTTGGCATCTCTGTTTAACGTCATACTTCGGTTGGGAGGATTTACATGTGTTGATAGTATTTTCTTTTAAAAGTTTGTGTAATTTCAGGAAAGAACAGGCGAGGCTCTAGGAAGCTTGTTTTCCTCCTGAGGGACAAAAATGAGGCTTCTGGATACAATTAGGTGGCCATTACTACTTGCCACAACGTTAGGCCGTATTGACACAATTATTACAGCTCATCTGTATCAGAGCTTGATATCTACATAGAGATACTCATCTATATCTGCCAGCATGGGTTGTGTTCACATTGCAGTTCCAAAGTTGATCTGTTGGCTGAGCTGATTTCCCTCACATGTCAGTACCACCCATGGTCTCTTTCAAAATGGGAGGTCCCATGTAGCTGCAAGTGGACATTTCCCATGTTTCATGCCATTTATCTCTGCCTCTCTCTCATTAACCTACAGTTGACTTAGAAGTCTTGTGGCTTAAAAAATATTTACATAATTGCTTGACACCAGCCAGTTAGTCCTAAAGCCTGAAGACTTAAGAAGGAGCTGTCTTTATAAGCTATGGTATGTATACATATAGCTATGTATGTGATTAACATGTATATGCAAGGAGCAGAGTGAGCCAGACAGAGCATGTGGCATCGGAAGTCAAAGAAAGCAGTGTTGCCATTTTCCAAGAGAAGACAGGGGAATAAATAAGTATTTGTAGTTGAAAGAATCCCCCAGGTTATTTCTTCTGTTATTTTGGATTCCTTGCAAGTATACTGTTGATTTAAGATGCTACTACAGGTGTACATGCAGTGATTTGAACATATTGCTAAATATCCTGAGAGGAAGAGCTTTAGCAAATAAAATATACTTTGATTCAGGTTTAGATCCTTTTGATGGGGCAAAACTAAATGCAGGCTAAACTTTGTAATTCAGCTGTTAGAAAATAAAATACAGTATCTCTTCTTGCTTCAAGTTTGGGTCTTCATTGTAATCATCAGGGAGCCTGCACAAGGCACCCATTGCCAGCCTGTAGCATTGATTGTCCTTAGTTACTTGTGCTCTGGGAGATTCTACATACCAGCTGCAAAAGAAACCATGACATAAAAGGGCTTTAAATAGTCTCTCTTTGTCAGCATGAAAATACATGTGTTTTCATTTCTTAAGAGCTGCTTTGTAGTTCTGGGCCATATTCTACTGACAAATAAGGTAATGCTGATGTTCACCAAGATGTCAAAAGATTTATTTCTGGTTTGCGTCCATTCTTTTGACCATGTGATTTTGTAGTCCAGTCCTAAAATTTCACCTACTCCAGTGTAGGGTACAAAACAAAACTGGTGTGAGATTTTCAAGATGGGCCTTTGTAAACTTTCTGTCGATATTTAAGTATCTACATGAGTGACTTTTTTTTTTTTTCCTAACATGGAGGAAATCCAACCGAATCCAATTTGCACTACTTAGTCTTTTTAAACCATTCTGTTACAGTGCCAAAGCATAGCTTTGAGGTGTGTTTAGTTGTGTTTAGTTCTGGTGGGGGTTTCTTTTATGTTTTAATGATGTTTTTTATCCTTGTCAAACAGGATCTCTCCCAGTGTGTTACATGCCAAGAAAAGCACATTACTGTGAAAAAAGAGCCACATGAATCTCTGGGAATGACAGTGGCAGGAGGCAGAGGCAGCAAAAGTGGCGAACTGCCCATCTTTGTGACAAGTGTACAGCCTCACGGGTGTTTGGCAAGAGACGGCAGGATTAAACGAGGTGGGACTTGGCTTTCCTGGTGGCATGGGTGGCCTCCCAATTGCTTTGTGTTGAGTATGACCTCTGGAGTCAGGCAGTGTCAAAAAATCTTTTCACAGGTGTAGGGAAGCGCTGATTGATGCTTTTTTTCATGTTTTAATAATGGAAATAGGAGTATTTAGTATCACACTTCCACTTTTCCTAGGAAAGGGATGTTCAGAGAACAATAGTAGGGGAAGCAGATAAGTCCAGGACATGCCTGGTTACATTCTTTAAAGCTGATAGTAATCCCCTGAGCTGAGTGTCTGATGGGATGCTTTGTACTGTAGTGCACACATCCTGGTTTTGTGTGTAATGTGGTGGGCTGGGCCCCACCTCCATCCAGGAAATCTCTGCTCCTCAGTGCCATAGCTGAACAGCAGAGATGCTCTGATGACAGGCCACAGCTCACCTGTGCTAATTTTACCCTTGGAAGATATGTTGGCTCTCGTTCCTGAATGCTTTCTTATCCTTTGGGACAGCTTGGTTTGCTGGTCTTTAGGGGTGCTGCAGCATGCATCTGTATTCCTTAGCTTTGGAGAAGTGAACCGGAAGGTGGAGGTTAAACGTGGTATAGGTAAACAGGTCCTGCCTGATAATAGCAAAGCATTTGATGATTGAAACATGTTGTGCCATATGTGAAACAAAAGACTGCCTGTGGGATCTCTGCAATTCAGAGTCCACAGAATTACAAATTGTTTTAGGAAAGAAATTCAGGAAAAAAAAACTTCACAGATTGCAAAGTTAAAAAGAACAGTGTGGGAGCATCCATATATGCTTCTGCCTTCTGAGAGAGGGAGATTTACACCCACATACCAGCTGGTCTGCTTGCTTTTTCTGTACTACTATGAAAAACACACTGGCTGGAAGAATTGCAGTTGCTATTTCATTTTGTAACATCAAAGTAGCCACAGTAACAACAAAAATGATTTCAAGTTAAGCCACACCTCAACTTTAGCTTTCACTGGGAGGAAAAAGCTTTTGAAAAATGAGTCTTGTTCCAAATGTGACCCAAGTGTTCACACTTTTGCTTTGTTTTTTCTGGCTTCCATCAGTAAGTGAGACATTTCATGGCAGAGGAGACTGTCACTGCTTGGGCAGTAAATAACTTTCTTGTTTTCATCCTGAGGCTTTTAAAAAATATCCTGAAATAAAATAAAAATTGTGGTGATATTTTAGTGGCTTCGGGTCTTTCCAGATTGTCTTTGTAGAGTTGCTCTTTTTTTCTTCTAATGGACTACCTTTCCAGTAGTTTCTGAATTCCATTTTGCTCTCCCGAGTAACAAGTTAGTTAGAAAAAGCAGACCTAAAACACTCTGTGGAGCCTCACTTATCTACAAGAGCTGGTTACTTTGTAGTGCCTGTATTGTTCCTTCCATCATTCTTCTTCCCTTTTAAAGTTAGGGTGAACCTAAGATCCACCACTGGAAATTATTATCTAGTGGCATCTGCCACAGCAGTTGCAGCCAAGATGGTAAGGTGCTTAGGTAATTTCTATCTCAAATTTTCAAGGCAACATACCATGGAAGCCACAGAATTCAATATGCTATGTGGAAATAAATGATGCTGATTCAGTTTAATAGTTCAATATGTTAATGCTTCAAAGGGGCAGTACAAGACTTCAGAGCTATTCACATTCCCAGGCTGTTAGTTCAGACTGTCTCAGCTCCAAAAATACAGTATTAAAGGAAACCCTGGCGAGAGAGGTGCTGTCAGTAGGAATGGCTCTGATGGTCTGGTGTTTTCTCACTTGTGCCTTTGAACAGGTGATGTGCTGCTGAACATCAACGGCATCGATTTGACTAACCTAAGTCACAGCGAGGCCGTGGCCATGCTGAAAGCTAGTGCTGCCTCTTCGGTAGTCGCCCTGAAAGCCCTGGAAGTCCAGATTGTAGAAGAACAGCCCCAGGCTAATGAAGAACAATTGAGTACCATCAGTGAAAATGAATATGATGCCAGCTGGTCACCATCATGGGTCATGTGGCTGGGACTTCCAAGGTACAGAATTAATTTATGAAGTAATTAGCTACCTGTTTTAAACTAAGCCCAGGAGAGACAGAAAAGCAGAAACCTTACTAGTTGCAGCACATCTGCCCTTATTTCTGCCTGACCAGCTATATTCAGTTGGCTGTGTGCTTTTGAAGCAGACTGTGAGCTGCAGCGATGTTTCCTTAGGAAACTGGAATATGAATAGACTTGGTTTATCCCTTCACAAACTGTAGTAACTACTCTGGGGAGACCTCATAGCAGCTTTCCAGTACCTGAGGGGGCCTACAGGAAAGCTGGAGAGGGACTTTTCACAAGGACAGATAGTGACAGGACAAAGGAGAACTGTTTCAAACTGCAAGAGGGGAGATTTAGATTGGACATTAGGAAGAAATGTGAGGGTGGTGAGACACTAGCACAGGTTGCCCAGAGAAGTTGTGATTCCCCCTCCCTGGCAGTGTTCAAGGCCAGGTTGGATGGAGCTTGAAGCAATCTGGTCTGATGGGAGGTGTCCCTGCCCATGGCAGCAGGGTTGGAACCAGATGATCTTGAAGGGCCCTTCACCCAAACCATTCTATGATTCCATTGAACACAAGTCATATTTTCTATTGTTTAACCATATGGTAAATTCCACTAGAATATCTAAAACCAGAGAGGTTATTAATAAAAACATGAAGTATTTACCCACGTGATGTCTTGCTAATCTGCTACCTAAATTTACGAGGCCAAATGTGTAACTTCAGAATATTGGATCAGACTTGCCATTCTGATAGGTTCTTGACACGGGTCTCTTGCACATCTATGAGCCTGTAGTTACAAATTCCCATTTTTTTTCGAGAATCTACTACCATCTCTGCCAAACAGAAAAACTCTTCAAGATTTGGAGTGAGTGAGCTCTCCTTGATGAACCTGCAGTCTGCTGGGCATCACCCTGTTGCATTTTTACTCTCATGTTTTTCACCCTTTTCTGGCTACAGCTGTAAACTCATTCTGGCATTGCTTGCTGTCAAGAGCAGCTCCCACTACAGTGAATAGTGTTATTAACTTCAGTCAGGGCATGCAGGGTAATTCCTCTCCCACTGATACAGTTACTGGGCTCAAGTTTGTAGGTCAAGCATAAAACCACAAGAAGAACCAGGTGTGTTGGTAGCAGAATTGCAGTTGCAGGTACCAGAACCATGTGTTGACCCTCCAAAGATTTCACACTTTTAAATTTTGTTTTCTGAGTTTTGCTATCAATTAATTTCTCTTCCATTCAGATAATAATCACAGAATCACAGAGTCTAAGGGGTTGGAAGGGACCTCGAAAGATCATCTAGTCCAGCCCCCTGCCAGAGCAGGGTCACCTAGAGTACATCACACAGGAACGCATCCAGGCGGGTTTTGAATGTCTCCAGCCAAGGAGACTCCACAACCTCCCTGGGCAGCCTGTTCCAGTGCTCTGTCACTCGCACAGTGAAAAAGTTTTTCCTGATATTTACATGGAACCTCCTATGCTCCAGTTTGCATCCATTGCCCCTTGTCCTATCATTGGTCATTACTGACAAAAGCCTGGCTCCATCATCCTGACACTCACCCTTTACATATTTGTAAACATGGATGAGGTCACCCCTCAGCCCCTTTTCTCCAAGCTAAAGAGACCCAGCTCCCTCAGCCTCTCCTCATAAGGGAGATGTTCCATTCCCTTAATCATCTTAGTGGCATAATGAGTTACCTAATTACAATAAACAGCTCTCAGTTGTGGTAAATGTACTTGCTTCCCATGCTTCAGCAGTGGTTTATTGCTTATGTACTACAGATGCCTATGCATGGTTCCCAAAGTTAGGCTATACATTGTCCTGCTGTTCTATAGGGGAGTGTTGTACATCAGAAAGGACTTGGCATCTTTTTTACACAAAAGTTAATTTCTGTGTGGGTTGATTTTTTTTCTTAATTACAGTCACTGTCAACTTCATTTCAATTTTCACTGGGGGAGATAACATATACCGGTACAGTTAGTGAAGCATGGTCTGAATTACTTACATTCTGTGTGATAAAATGGTTAATCATCTATATTTTCATTACTGGTGATGCATCACTTCAGAGGCAGAGAAGATGATGCATGCATTTTTAGATATTTACTTGAAGTAGAAAAGCCTAAACTGGCTGGAGGTGGGAGAAAAACACACCGCATTTTTGACATGCAAACTAAACACGTTGGGTATCCATTTTCCACCCACATTCTTGCCACCTGTGAAATCCCTAAAATGTCATCCTATTACTGTCTATTTACAGAGTTAACTGTGTTTAAGTAATCATTCTAGCAGCGCATTATTTCTTTTAAAACACTTATCTGTGGGTTTTTTTGGTAATTGGTTTGAATATGGCAAAATTACTCTGGGAGCAGGAGTCTAATCAACATTTCTCCCCTTCTCTTCCACACTTGGCATGGTGGTAATGATGAGACAGCAGGTGTTGTGCCTACTATAAAAATATCTGTATGTGGTATACACAGCTTTTTCTCTTGCTATCCTGTGCTTCCATTCCACAGCTGCCTACATAGCTGCCATGATGTAGTGCTGCGGCGGAGCAATTTAGGGAGTTGGGGTTTCAGCATTGTTGGTGGCTACGAGGAGAACCACACGAACCAGCCTTTCTTCATTAAAACAATTGTTCTTGGAACTCCCGCCTACTTTGATGGAAGACTAAAGTAAGCTAAAATAACAGTATTAATAGTATTAGTAATAATAATAATACACTTCTAAATAGTTATGTGCTGGTGCAATTAATTGCTTAATAAAATACCCTGTAGCATCTTGTGCTGCGGGGATCATGCAGCCCAGTAGTGCTTTGCCACCCTGATGAGTGTGATGGAGGAAAGTTCAGGGTGGTTCTGCTGACGAAAGGGTGTGTGTCAGAGGTGGTACTTGTGCTGGCACCTCTATCATCTCCCATCCTCCTCCCCAGCTGTGGTGATTGTATCACCTGCTGTCTGCATCTCCCTGTTGAATTCTTCTTTAGAATTCCTAGAGAACAGCTAAAAAATTTGAACTTGTTTGTGTAAAGTGCAGAAAACTGCTTTATCCTTTCATACAGCCTTCTGAAGACACTGCTGGAAACTCTGGTACTAAAGATGGGTGCTGCTGCTTTAATGGAAGGGCAAGAAAATAGATGTAAAAGATCTCTGAAAAGATTGTTGAGGAAGGGAATCTGGATGCCAGTGCCCTGAGACTCACTAGTTGGCAGTAAAGGCACTGATAAATGAGGCAAGTTCAGCAGAGGCCCCTGAGAAGGTGTGAGCTGGAGCCCTTGCCCCACAAGGAGAGGGCTTCAGAGGCAGCTGACAGCCCCTTTCAGTACCTACAAGGCAATTATCAAGGAGAGAGAGCCTGGGCTTTTCACAGTGGTGTAGAGCAAGAGGACAAGAGACAACAGGCACAAGTTGAGTGAAAGAGGTTGAGACTGATTATAAGGAGAAACTGTTTCCCTGTGAGGACAGTCAGGCAGTGCCACAAGGTGCATGGTCCCTGCCCTTGGAGGTTTCTGAGACCAACTGGATAAAGCCTGGAGGCACCTGGTCAGATCTCACAGCTGGCCTTGCTTTGAGCAGATGGTAGGACTAGAGACCTCCTGAGGTCCTTTCTGACCTTAAAGATTATATGATTCTACTTAGGCATTATGTTTGGATGCAACCCTCACGTCTAGTACATGTATATGCATCTTAGCCTTGTGTAGGATTAGTTCAAAATTAGGAATTACAATTCCTATTAAGGTTCTCTTGTTCATAAATTGTTTTTTTGTGAAGGTGGCAGTAAAGAATATGCAACTTGAAGTTTTAGGGCATGATTTTTACATGTAGATTTACTTACACAGTAACTTAAGAAAAAAATGTACTTATGCCTAGAGCCTTGCCAGTAATTGATTTTTCAGTTCAATGACTAAATAAATAAATGAAAAAATAGCTTGGCTGAACACAGAATTACATTTTTTGGCCAACTATGAAACAGTTTGGATTAAATGAAGGATTTCAGTTCAACCCAAAGTAAATACTTTCAGGTTGGGGAATTAATAACTAGAAGTCTTCACACAAGTAAAAATTTAAACATCATTCCTAAGAAGAGAGAAAGAGTGGTTGTGGTCACACTTGCCCCCTTTTAAGGAGTGGAAAAGATGCTCTGTGTGATATTGTCTACTGAGAATGTGGACTTAAAAGTGGGCCATCGGCAAGGGAGAGCTCCTTAGAACCTGCACCATGATTTATCCTGGGGCAGGTCTTTTTGAATCTGTTTTGTTTAAATGATCTAAAAGTTTGTTAGACTAGAGGGGAAGGGAGAAAATAGCTTCACAGTTCAATAGTTAAGGCAGTTTTCTGCCTACATTATCTGTCTGGTGTTTTACAGAAGGTGGAATAATTTAGGCAGTGATAGGCTCAGTGAACTGTAGCATTGTGTTTTGGGTGATAGGATGCCTTGGTTCAGGCAGAGAAAAGCTTCTGAATGCACATTTGACCAGTGTTGGTCATGCTGCCTCTTCCTCCTCTGCTCTGCCCCAAAACAAAGGGCACCGGTACTGCTCAGGAGAGTGTCTTTTTGACATCCATTTTGGTGCCTTCAGTAGTTGAGAGGATCAGTTTTAGGAAAGGTCCAGTCACATTTGGCTGCTCTGGGGGATGCCAAACACCCACTCAAGCCACAGAGATGACTTGACATGCTCAGTGTAGGAAGAACTTAGGTGCTTTAAGTTTCTCTTGAGCTTGTAAAAACTGAAATTTAACCCTTCAAGGTCAATTTTCTCAAGGCTGGCAAACAGCACCCTCCCAAATTCCTATTCCCTGCTTCAAAACACGGAGATGTTACAGCTTCCCAGTTGAACCATCTGCTGAGGGAGATTTCAAGCCAAATGGTTACATTTGACAAAATCATAAGCCATTGTAAACAAGGTTCTTGGTTGGAATGCGGTTGGTAACCATAAGTATCTTTACTTACACCTCCTACAGTAAAGGCATGTTTGGTGTAAATGTGTTATAATACACACAAACAAACAAATGCTTCTGTCATGCACAAGCTATCTCATTATTTTCTCTGGACTCCATTCGATCTTTCCCACTCTCTCTCCTCATATTTCTGTACAGGTCAGCTCTTAATGCTGAACTAGCTTTGGGAATTTCCTAGATGAGTTTCAGTACTAAAACAGCTTAAAACTGAGCCCTTTGGGTTTTTTTAGCTACATTTCTAAGCTGATGGAAACCTGTCACCCCAGAGGTAAAGTGCTGCTTGTTGGTGTGTAGTAGTTACTGCAGAGCAGTAGTCATCATTTGGGTTTTTTTATTCTTGTTTTTAGGTGTGGTGATATGATCGTTGCTGTGAATGGACTGTCCACGGTTGGAATGAGCCATTCTGCACTCGTTCCCATGCTGAAGGAGCAAAGGAACAAAGTGACTTTAACAGTGATTTGCTGGCCTGGAAGCCTCATATAAATTTGTGAATTGCTTCAGTCCAAGCAGCTTCTTTTTCTAGAGAGCTGGCACAAAAATCTCCTCTTTTTTCCTTATTGATGCAGCTGGTTATAAGCAGGGCCAAAACTGCTGGGGTTTTGGTTTTTTTTCTAATGAGCCTCTCAGCCTCCCCCTATGTATTTTTCCATCCTGAAATAGCCATCTCTGTTTGCTATATCCATTGCTGACACATATGCAAATATACACAGGCTCACAGCGAAATTCCCACTTGGATATGGCTGTCATTGAGCTTTCCCCATCAGGCTTGTAGAGTCAGCAGAAGAACTTAGTGGTTCTTTGGGTTTCTCTGCACAGACCTCAAGTTACACGTGATATATAAACACAATAGCCATGTGCCCATTCCTCCCTGCAAAGAGAACATGAGTCAGTACCACAGTGACACATCTATCTGCTGCTATGAATCCAAATCTGTTTCCAAAGGTACGTCTCTTCATTTCGTAAGCCTTTACGTTTTTGATTCAATATTTCAGACTGAGTCAAGAAATCCATCTTACTCCTCAGAAGTTCCTTGGTCCCCCAGATTTTTCTTGCAGGGCATCAGTGTTCATAGAAAAGTAGGACAAAAGCCTGATATTACTGGAATTTTTATAAAGTGCAATAATTGGACTCTTTGTTAGGAAACTTTATTATTTTACAGAGTTTGTATCCTATGATGACAAGAAATGTGGAGGTAATTACTGTTGCAATGCTGGCAAGAATAGACGTGCCCAAGGTCGCCTTTGAGTGAATGGCTTGCAGTATTAGACTTTACAAATGAATGTTTTACTATGTCAGAGAATTTCGATGAACATTTTTACGAAGATCATTTTTACCATTTCTATTATAGTTGTCAGCTCTCTTTATTCGTGTGTGGAAAACAATACTTTGACTTGTACTTTCTAAATGAGAGGATTATTTCCAGGAAAAAAAAGCAAGCATTAAGAAACCATATGTTATAGCTTACAGGCTGGGAGGAAGGCTCTTTGAATTCAAGTCCAACTGCAAAGTAAGCTGCAAAGTTCACTTTTATTCTGTCACCTCCTGACAAATGTGCAAATGCCTTGATATCAAATGCTGAAATGATCTCTCTTGTATTTCAGAATATTTTTTTTTCCTTTAGAGAGCACCTGCTATTAAGTTGTCAGTAAGAGTAATACTATTTATCTTGGATTGTATTTAGTATTTTTACAAATGAACCTGTAACTTCTAGACTTTGCCTTTCCATTATATTTGCAGGCTAAGCACCCATTTGTTTAAGAAAAGCGTGATGGAGTGCAGAAAGAAATGTGCTGACCTGGAGCAAACCCTGTGTGTTGTCAGTGTTCTGCATATTTTCAAAAGAGATTGATTTATAAGCCAGGTTCCCAACCTGAACTGATTTTATGAATGACCTCTGTATTGTATTATGAATTACCAGAGAATGTATGTGCGAATCACAACATATTTCAATTGTGAAGCATGAATTTTATTTTCAAACCAAGCCGGTATAATATCGGGGCATATTATCGCATGTCGTTAATTCCAGTAGCTTTGTTTTCAAAAGAAATAAAGTTCTCTTTTGCAAAAAAAATTTTAAATATCTCATATGAATAGAGTGGTTTTATTCCTCTCTGTAATATATGCTATCAATTTAATCTCATAATACTAAAATACAAAAGAATGTCCTCTACAGTATATTACTGTACTGAGAATCTTTGTTTCTGAAATGAACACCAGACTTAATTTGATACTCCAACTGATTTCAGAACAAGTTTCCTCTCATCCTCAGATGCTGTTTAACTGTATACTTTGCTCTTAACACAGACTTTTTGGTAAAGTACACCTTAGCTTAGGGAAGATTTTTACATATGTACTAGATTTAACTTTTTTTTTTTTTTAAAGTTACACTTTTCATTCAAAACCCTGCAAAAATCAGATTTTTAAGTTTTTTTTTTTCTTTTATATGTGTATGTAACAAAAGCATGGGTTAGCTTAAACTGTACGGTTTTGTTTCTGTGTGCTGTAGCTTTCGATCAGAACATCTAGCGATAAAACCTTTCTGAATTAATTCCCTTCACAAATATTTTTTTCCCTTTCTCTTGTAGCTGCCTGGTTGGGTTTGGTTTTCTGTGCCTTCTGTTTTAAATTATTTCAAGATTATTTTTTTTCCAGATACTGCTATCTAATTGTATGGTATTAATGAAGGATGAATGAAAATAAAAGTTCATTCTACTCATTGTCATAACTCAAAGTATCGTCTCACTCTTTGCAAAAGATATGGGTAGCTCAATGGAGACTCAGTTTGAAGATATTTCTTTTCTGCTGTGATTTGTCTTGAATTACAGTTAATGAATATACCAGAAGAGTCTGAGGGCATGCTCATCCAGCCAGGGTGATGTTCCAGCTATTTAACCAGTAATTACAGCACTGACAAGTGTTTCTAAAGAGGAGGTAGGATCTATGCCTTATGGCACTTTGCTGCAAGCAGCGTTTCCTCTTTCCCCCTCAACACCAGCTGGTACTGATCAGCTGGAGGATGCTTTCACAGAATAGATTTGATACAAGGTGACAGTCTTGCTGGAAACATCAGTTTTCCAGCTGAACCTTGAGCCTCCTGGTAATCAGTTCCCATCTCCATGGCAAATATGCTCTATCTTTAGATGTCTGCAAAACTGGAATGAAACTAAAAGCAGTTTATTAATGATTTGCGGTGAAGTTGCCCAGAACCTGGATTCTTACTCCTTGCAGTAGTAAGTGGGTTATGAACAGGCAATTTCCATTAAAACAAAACCATGCCTATGTTCAGAAACACAGAAGAAACCTGCCATGTCTACCAGTAGGTTATTAGCTCTTGTACTTCTTGTAAGGTAAGAGCCAGACTGTCAGAGTATTGATTTACAAACAGGTTAATGAACTCATTGTTGCAGCTGAAGGTACACAGAGCTGTTGTGTGAAGCATCGGGACCTAGTCACCTGTGTTTTGGAGCTTCATGGGAGGAACACCTTCTCCAAACAACCCTGTGGATCCCCAGCGAAGAACGTAAATCAGTTTATTCTGCTTCACAGCATGCCAGTGAAGCGAAATTTGAAGATGTTTCATTTGCCGATCTAAACTTTCTAGAGTCAGTAACGACTGAGGGGAAAATTCAACATCATAAATGAATGGGAGGGGCTGTCCCGTTTCACCCTCCTTCCTATGTAGTAGTAGCTACCTTAAACACCTCAGCTCTCCTCCCAGACATCTCCTACCCGCCTTAGCCGCAGCAACCTGCTGTGGAGACCATAGCTGAGGTTCAGAGAGGAGACTCAGTGGCATCGAGGTGCCTTTGCATCCCGCAGCAGCCTGCCGTGGTGGTGAATACCAGCTCAGCTACGCCCAAGCCAGGGGTCATGGTCTCAGTGGTGACTTGGTCTTGGGCGTCTTGCAGGGAGGTGGTCTGTAGAACAACCACCCTTGCCTCCTGAGCTGCATCTACAAGGGTTCACGTAAACACCTCAGGAGCACTCTAACTCTGGTCTCAGAGCTACACTTGCCTAACGCTATGGATCCAATGGGCAGAGAATAACTTCTGCTGTGTGAGGGGTTCATCTAGCAGCTCTGCTTTACTCCCAAAGCATAGTGTCTGGTGAGGCAAAACCACCACTATCTGGGCAGCTGTGTTTGGTCCTCTACAGCTCTTCTGCCATACCTGTGTTGGTAATCATTAGACGGACAGTTGAAGAAGAGGAGGTGAGTTTTAGTAAAACAGAGCTCTTTCTTCATGCTTTTACCTATTAATGGACTATCGCATTCTCTGCAGCACATTTTCTGTACTGTGCCTTCGGGTTGATCATAAATAGTGGTGTATGAGCACTAAATGGCAATGGAAATTAGAGGTGGATGTGTTCTCTTGCATTAACTAGTTTACCACTAGGCTGGACAAGATATATCACATAAGGGAGATGGTATCATAAGCGGTGAGAGAATTTAATTATGATGATGAATTTAATGCTGTGATGGGGTTTAGATGTAGCCATGACATTAGCTACTCGCAGTGACTTCATTGCTTAGCAACCTTGGCACCAGGCAGCAAGACCTAAAACACCTTTTTTCTGCCCCTAAAGCAGGCAGATATCGAACCTTGACCAGCCTCAAGGCAAGCCCAGACATCAGGCCCATTCCATGAGCCCCTTCTCAGCAAGCAGCTCCACTAAAGCTAAATTAAGCTGAGTTTGCAGTTTGGATCCAGCTTTGCACAGTAACGAATGAAACACACAATTAAGGAACCCATTTGGTATTTGTTTCGATCTGGGACAAACCAAAGTGCTGGTGGCTTTGCTCCCAGGTTTTGCTATAAAGCGATTGCAGAAAGCTACTGAAGAGAAGCATTTTAATCAGATTAGAACAGATAAAGAGTATAACCCCATGGTTATACAATTGAGCTTTCTAATCATATTAAACTTTAATGCAGGCATCAGTGCCATATTGGAACAACAATCGCAAAAAGCTACAAGCATAAAATATTACAGATCCTTAAGCATATTATAAAATGTCATCCACTAAAGTTAAAAAATATTACTGTGTTTGGGGAAATATGCCAGCTAAAAAAAACACCCAGGGGCCTGAAGTCCTGCATACATGTGCAGATTAAATGCAGCACAGCAGAGGCAAGGCTTGACCTTTTTGCTTCTTACTTTTTTATTAATTGAATTGCTTCCCAAACAGCTACTTCTGCCACCACTATTGCCCACCTTAGTACACTTAGCTCTTTTTGCAGAAAGATAAAGGGTCCCTCGTTGCGGGATGCAGCAAGAGGTGTCTCCTCTCTAGTGTTGAAGCAGCCCTGGAAAGAAACAGCTTCAGCTTTGTCACACTTCTGCTGTTGCAGCCACAACTCAGCACCCATTGGTGCTTAAAGCAGGAGAGGACCAGAGCCAAGAGCCGAAGCAAAGGGGCTGTTAATGCAGGTCAAACGCCTAATTTAAGTGGGTCCATCTTCTGGCATCTGTGTGTTTCCACTACTTTGAGTTTCCTCCATGATTCAGGTTTGTGAGTACAAAGGACACTGCTAGGAAACGGTGGCCTTGTGCTGAAATCCTGCCCGTGGCTGCCAGTCCTGCCGGTACGCCGCCGGGCTGCCCCAGCCTTGAATCGCAGCAGGTGACCACGACTCTCCCTCGAGTGAAATGGCCAAGCAGTAGTTCAAAGCCAAAGGTTTTCCTTTCTTCTTCCCTCCAGCTGGAGTTTCCTCTTCCCACAGGTAGGCTGAAGGAGCTATGTGATTTGTTTTGATTGAATAGATTCAAGATAGCAAAGACCTTGAATTTAAACTGCATGGTCCCTTCAGGCTGCTGTGCGAGCACAGCTGGCAGCATGGCAGCAGGGCAATGTCCTTGAGGGCAGCTGGATTGGAGCCACCACACTGCAGCAGCCTTCATCCAGGGGTGAGCTATCCAGCTGTGATGGGTTCTCCAGTGCCCTTGGGGTGAAATTTTATTCTGCTGAATATTCTGCACTTCACAGAGTCTTTCTTATCCTTAAACTAAATAGCATTTACTCCCAGACTTTTCTTCCTAAGTTTTCTGTAATTTTTTCTGACCTTTTTGCATGTTCCCTGTCCCACTGCTGTGATGCTTGGGGGCTCCCCTACAACCTTAAAGTGCTGCTTTTTTCAAGGCATCTTCCAACCGATTAGTGCCTCCTTCTGATTCATGGTCTCTCTGCACCATCCTCCAACAGGCAGCTCATCATCTGTGGCACAGGAAGGCTTAAGGAGTATTTTGGGCTTTCCATTGCTGCTGGCACTGTTTGTACTGGGGGTGCAGCCTAGTGCCAGGACAGCTGCAGGGTTTGCTGCTCCCCACCAGGGGGGAAGAATCACGGCTGGATCCTGGAGAGGTCCCCCACATCCAGCATCCATCCCAGAACCCCACACATGGGTGGCCCCAGGGTGGTGGGAGGGGACTGCTCTCTAGCAGCCCAGCAAGTTTGATTCTTTGTGATTGATGCCCTAGTAATTATGCACCTTATGAAGATATGTATGTAATCATACTCTTCTAAAAATCTCTTAGATTAAAAGCTTTTCCTGGGTCTTTAGGTGATGGGTCTGCAATTACAGAAAATGAACTGTATTTTAGCTTTCCATTGAAATTAATAACAGTTGACTTTGTGAGTAGTTAATGGAACGAACTGGATGCTTTGCTACAATATGGGTTTTAGAGCTATTTGAGAGAGATTCTGCGTTTCAGATAGGAAAATAATTCACACGATGCAAAACCATTTTGTCTGCATCGTTGTGGAAACGATGGCTCTGTGTAGCTTCAGGATGTAACTGTTTATCGATAATGATTTAAATGTGCTCTTCCATCCCTTGCTGTACTTGGGGGGGAATGACCTGCAGAGGACTTTGGAAAAAGAAAAACAAGCCAAGGAACTAACGACGCAGAAAAGAACTCCAGCCTGGCCTGAGCTGCACGAATGGGTTTTCCACAAACCTTGAGAAACAGATTTGTGTGTGTTCTACAGGGGCAGAAAAGCAAATATCCTAAGACTTGAATTTTAGTTACCCCATCTCCAACCCAGCTTGGTTAAACTCAAGCTGTGATAATTGGCAAGCTTTGGAGTACTGCTGGTGGGTTGCAACCCATCTCAGGGAGAGAGCAGCCAACCCCTCTCCTGCATCCCAATTAACCTGCCCCATAGGCAGAAGCAAACTAGCTCACATCTTCTGCTGCATCTACCTCCTCTCGTAGCTCCTTGTCCACTCTGCAGAGGTGCCTCCAGCACATCACTCTCCAGGTGAGCAGAAAAGCAAGTGGCCTTTTTCCCTGGTGCCGTCTGCATATGAACTGGGCTGAGGATGGACCAGGATCAAATTCTGCGCCTCCCATGGTGAAACCAGACCCACTGCTCCTCTACACTGGGGATACCAGAAGTCCAGAGAAGTGGGAATAGCCACCAGGAGCACCCACAGGGCTTTTCCCCATGGAGTGGGTGTACCGAAGGGCCACCCTTTCTTCCTCTGTGATCTGCACCCGTATGCCACCAGGCCTGCCCGCTTCGTCAGTTCCACAGCTCATCTGAGAAACACCTTTGGCCCCCAGCCAGCAAGTCCATTCTCACAGCAGCTGTGAGTAGCTGCTCACCCTTTTTGGTCAATGCTCCTCTCCCATAATTGGGAAGATTTTCCTGGCACTGGCCTTGGCACAGGCAGATGATCAATTTGGTGATCCCCATGAGCTTGTGCTGCAGCCACTGCTTTCCAGCACCAGCCACGGTGGTTTTGGAAACCTGTGACCCTATGCCTTATTCCTCTATGGACACCATTTTGGTATCTACATTTTTATCTCCCAGCCAGGGAATGCCTTTGCACTGTGGAGCTAAAGCAGAGCAGGTGCTGAGTGCCACCAGCAGCCTGGCGCTGGAGCTGGCTCCCTGGTTCTGGTTCATTTAGCAAGGCAGGAAGAGTCCTGAGTTCCCACCTCCTGCCCAGGAAGTCCTCTCCTCAGGCCGTACCCCTGGGGTGCACCGTCAGTCCTCGCTCCCACACACTGTGTCCTGTCAGAGGGGGGTGATCATGTGTCAGTGTTGCCAGTTTTACTGCCTTTCCCCTGGATGATAGCATCACCTATGCAAGTTTCAGTACTTTCTCTGACATCAAAACTAGTTGTGTTTTCAGAGCATATCTCTCAGCTGTCCGGAGCAACCTGAACTGCGATCTAAAGAAACTTTATTTTGCAAGGAACTTCTTGAATGAAACACTTGATCCTTTTTTTTCTCTCCAAAAGCATCTAGTGAGACACAGAATCACAGAATGGTTTGGGTTGGAAGGGACCTTAAAGATCACCTAGTTTCAACCCCCTGCCATGGACAGGGACACCTCCCACTAGACCAGGTTGCTCCAAGCCCCATCCAACCTGGCCTTGAACACTGCCAGGGAGGGGGCAGCCACAACTTCTCTGGGCAACCTGTGCCAGTGTCTCATCACTCTCACAGGAAAGAATTTCTTCCTAATATCCAACCTAAATCTCCCCTCTTTCAGTTTGAACTCATTCCCCCTTGTCCTATCACTCCATGCCCTTGTAAAAAGTCACTCTCCATCTTTCCTGTAGCCCCCTCAGGTACTGGTAAGCTGTTTTTAAGGTCTCCCCAGAGCCTTCCCCAGGCTGAACAACCCCAACTCTCTCAGCCTGTCTCATCAACCATAGAAAAATACCTTCCATCAACTGAGTCTTCTGGGACTCACACACTTCACAGGAAAATATTCCCTCAGTCAAAGGCCATGTATGTGAACCTGTACCGCAGCGGCCTCCTCAGGTATCCGCTCGAAGGCTGGTGGCACCAATTGCCAGCAACATGCTCCAACCCCCCTGGCCTGGGCCCAGAAACACAACAGCAACACTCACACAAGGACAAGTTTTGGTAGCATCCTGCTTCCCAGCCAGGTAGGTTATGGTCAGGAACAAGGGTTCAATCAATCAAATAAATCAAAACCTCAGGACAGGGAAATTGTAAGCAATTTTCTCGCCTGTTTTACAGATAATATATTTTTACTATCTATATAGTATGTATTACCTGTATATTATAATTACCCATATAAGTAACTATAACAAGCTATATGTTATAGGAAACAAATTATAAATGCCTAAAAGTTTGCAGTCTTTTGGGTGGCCCAGCATGGGCAGCACTGGAAGGAGAACAAACAAGTGAAATTCAGACTCACAGCTCCTCAAGGCACAGCTCTGCATCCTTACACAGCTGTAAATCAGTCTTAGCTAGGTTAAAAAAAACCCCACAAAACAAACACAAACAACAAAAAACCCCAGCACGCTCATTTTTCTTTTGCTCCCTTCTCTCCTAATTCACCTTCCCCTCACGTTTTATAAAATCTATACCTTTCCAAAAGTACCAAGACCCGGGAAGGACTGACTCCACCACCTTGGACCAGAATGGCTGCTGCAAGCTACAGCCAGGACAGCTGGTTCAACCCCAGGACAGGCTTTGAAGCCACCCAGCAGTTATGCCTCTATCTACGCTGATTTAATTTTATTTCCATGTCTCATTATTTTTGTTGGCAAGGAAGGTAGAGGGAGGGATTTTTTATCAGGAGTGGAGTCAATGGAGAAGCACCGCAGAAACGTCTTTCGGCAGACGGCTGCTGCTGCACGCCCTTCCTACACGATGCAGGGGGAAACTCACCCTGATCTAACGAAGCCAATTGCCTTTGTTTGCTTTTAGAAAATTCATCATTTATGGCTACAATTGGTTAATTCTGTTAGCAAATGGATCAACTAAATCTATGTCTTTGCATTTCTTATGGTGTCACGGGCCACATGACCATGCTGTGCATGGATTATTGACAAGAGGTGTCTGTTGTGGCTTGACTTTGCCTTAATTCATGCCATGTTAGCACAAGAAGCCACAGCTTTTCCACTATTGCTGGTGATCATGGATGGAGCATTCAAGTTACCTGTTCTTTGAAATACAATTAAACCAGTGTCTTGCTCCCTAAACAAAATCCTCTGTGCAGAGCCCCAGAGCAAATTGGCCTTTACAGATGTGTGTGAAAGCCCTGAAAGAGGAGATTTTAGTGGCAATGCTGATGGCCCCCTGTTCAGAGCCACTCTGACGGCTGGCCTGGCCACCACACCACTGCCTGACACCAATGGCCTTGCAGGGGCCATCAGGTGCCACAGGTGCATAGGGTCTTCCTGGGCACAGGGCACAGCTTCATCTCAGGCACTCCAGGTAAAGTCAACCAGAGTGAGTAAGATGTGAGGCTTGTGGCTCATTCTTTGCTTATTATTTTACAAGCAAACAGCTGGATGGACATCTTCCTTGGTTTAGGATAAATACTTCATCAGCCACATCCTCCAGATGCTGTGTTGCTCTCCCATGGTCTCCCATTCACAGCAAAGAATAAGGAGCTCCTCACCTGGGCTGGAGAGTGGGTTTTTTTACCAGTTGTATATGTTGTCATGCTAAAATGAAAACCTATTGACTTTATCACAAGGAAGGAATGCTGAGCAGAGATGCATCTTTGCAATGCAAATTTCCCCTTTGTTTAGAGTGATTTTTCATTGTCAAACAGATAAAAGCTAACCAGGGAGCAAGGAGCAAACCTGGCATGTTGCGACAGATATTTGCAAACAACAGATAAAATGTGCCATTTCCAGCTTCAGCCAGGTGTCATTCGGTGAGTCTTTGGAAGCTTTGAATATCAGATATTTTAATTATAAATGCTCTGTCAAGTCAATATATTTCTCAGGAGCAGCAACAGACAAAAAGGATTATCTTAAAATTCAGCACACACAGCAACATCCCCAGAACTTAAAAATAAGACAAGCACATCCTTCTTTTTTTAAAAAAATTACTTAAATATACAAAACACGAATGGCAAAACAGACCCCTGGGGAGACTAGGTAAGCTCCAGCCCATACTTGGAAAGAAACTCAAGCTTTGGAAGTCCAGAAAGACTTTGCAATGCATAATTATGTTGTGCTTCCATACCTTAAAGTAAAACACAGCTGTAACTGCTATCTGGGAGCTTCATGATGGAGGAAAATTTCACCAGACAGGCGACTCTCCTGCTGATGGTCTGGATGTGAGGCATGAGGATAGAGATGCTCTGCCGAGGCACAGATATCCATCATGTTGATACCTAATGCTTACATCAGGGAGCCTGGGATCTCCTTAATGGAGAGAAATTGGCACTTTTCGGTGCTGTTCATCTCATTCTAATGTAGTTGTCCAAAATGGATCAGAAAACTCACACTGTGAGCAAGGCTTTTTTTCCCCACTGTCTTCAAAGAGAACAGGGATGAGCAGCCGAGGTACTGACTTTCACACAATAGTGTCTAAAGGTAGGTGAGGTGAATCCTACCATAGTCAAAAGGAGGATTTTTCCAAATAAGTCAGATGTAAAGCCCCAGAGAGAATAGAATTGTAAAATCATAGAATTGTTTTGGTTGGAAAAGACCTTTAAGATTATCCAGTCCAACCATTAACCCAGAACTGCCAAGTGCATCACTAAACCATGTCCCTAAGCACCACATCCACACACCATTTAAATACCTCCAGTTGATGGTGACTCCACCACTTCCCTGTGCAGCCTGTTCCAATGCCTCACAACACTTTCAGAAAATTTTTTTTTCCTAATATCCAATCTAAATCTCCCCTGGCACAACTTGAGGCCATTTCCTCTTGTCCTATTGCTTGTTATGTGGGAGAAGAGACCAACACCCACCTCACTACAACCTCCTTTCAGGGAGTTGAGAGCGGTCAGGTCTCCCCTCAGCCTCCTTTTCTCCAGACTAAACAACCCTGGCTCCCTCGGCCACTCCTCAGAGGATTTGTGCTCTAGTCCCTTCACCAGCTTCATTGCCCTTCTCTGGACACGCTCCAGCACCTCAATGTCCTTCTTGTTGTGAGGGGTCCAAAACTGAACACAGCACTCAAGGTGCAGCCTCACCAGTGCCAAGTACATGGGGACAATTATTGCGCTGTTCCTGCTGGCCACACTGTTTCTTATACAAGCCAGGATGCCGTTAGCCTTCTTGGCCACCTGGGCACACTGCTGGCTCATGTTCAGCTGGTTATCGACCAACACCTCCAGGTCCTTTTCCATTGGGCCAATCTTTCCCAAGGTTTTGATAGCAGTCAAAGACATTTAAGCAACAAAGAAGATTCCAGCTCACCTTCTGGGATGCAGGTGGCATCGGACTACATTAAGCACACATGGTAAGACATAAAAATGGGGAGTCCAAGGGAGTCCCAAGGGGTGGAGTACTCACGGGAGGTCCGTGCTGGGGGAGCCATTGCCTCAAGCCACCTCCTGTAAGGTACCCCGGGTTGGAAATGATGCATCTTGGACAAAACCCAGCTCAAAACTTGTGGTCTGGGGGCTGTCAGGGAAACATGACCTCTTTGGAGACAACATTGGGTAACTCAGGAACAAGCGACCCCCAGAAAACGCCTGCGCCATCACTGGCTGCTGCTGTTGGCTGCAGGGAGCCAGGCGGTGATGCCAACTGGAGTTAGGACACACACCTTCAGGGTCCCCAGTTTTGCAGAGAGAAAATGCCCATCCAGCTTGTTGGCAGCTGTGGGGAGGGCCCATCTCAGACAAATCCAGCCACCTGGAGACTGAGCACCTCCTCTAATTGTGTCTACATGAGCAGCAGGGAGGCTGGGAAGGTGATTCCTCCACATATTCAGATGGTTGCCCAAGCAAGGGCTGGAGCCTTTTGTGCCACTTGACTGAAGAGGAGTTCAGCTGAGGGCCCTGCGTTGTAGCTAAGCCTGGAGGAGGGGGTCCCATCATCATGCCATCACAGCGGCATTGCTGGGACATGGACTTAAAGGGTGGACGTTTACATCAGGCATAAGCAGTGGCTGATTTTGAAGATAAGTTTAAAATTAACGTGTTAATTCGTGGTGTCTCAGAGGCCCATGTTGCCTAATACAGCTAAACTGAAGAAATATCAACTCCCACCTTGGAGATATCCAAAAGCCATCTGGACATGTTCCTGGGCCATCAGCTTGTGGTGGCCTTGCTTGTGCAGGGGAGGTTGGACCAAATAAGCTCCAGAGGTCTCTGCCAACCTCAACTATTCTGTGATTCTGTGAACACTAAAAATAACATAAAAGTCGTATGAAAATGAAAAACATTGCCAATTAAGCTTTTTCTGAGAGATGACTGAGATTTTATAAAATGGCAATTTTCAAAAATACTTTCATCACTTGAGAACACTTTCTTTTCGAAGTTTCATCAAAACTACATGCTTTGGTGGAAGAATTTACGTTGGGCTGCCAAGATCTATAGCTCATCCAGTGCCTTACAGCAGAAAGAGGGTGTCCTCAGGGTCATCCCCCTCCCACCCAGCTGAACAGGGGTTCATCACCACCACCATTCACCAGCAAGGCACTGCCAGGGCTGGAAGAAGGGTATCCTTCCCCAGAACAAAGACTCTCTCCCCCCCTGACCAGACTTTGTTCCCCTGTCACATGATGGGGATATGACCACGGTGTCGGGCATCCCTCCATAGTCACCCTGTGGCAGCCAGCATTGTGTCTCACTGTTTCTGCTTGGGTTTTCATATACACTACACACACACTAGCGAGATATGGACAGCAAAATCCCCTTCCTCCCCTTCCATTGCTCTGCATCTCTGCACCTGGAGGGGGAAAGGATGCTGATGTTGTTAGATACAAAAGTAAAAAGAAAGAAAAGGAGAAGAAGGTAAAATAATTCTTCCCTGATGGAAAGCTCTCCTGTTTGTTCAGATCATTACCATATCAGCAAACCCACATAAAAGTACCGTTAATTTTAATACTTTCCCAAGACTAATTAGGTTTAAATTGGGTAGAAAATATTGTGCAAATAACTAGCCGTGCATAAAATCCTCGGTGAAGTTTAAACAGGAGTGGCAGAAAACAGGGAAAATAGTTTTTATTAATGCATTTACACCTTCTTAGAATTTCCCTGAATTGTGTTTTACCTTGGCTATAAAAATGAAAACATTTAAATTTCTTTAAAATTACATTTTACTTAATTACAGCCAATCCCTAATACCAGCAAACAACCTATTTTGCCTACTTTCCAGCATAAATAGCCACCAGCCTCATCATTTCATAAAGAGTTGTTTTTCTACATGATGTTCTCTATGTGCAGAATGTTAATAGCTACTATAGCTGAATATGAATAGGCTTTGTAGCTCCACTTGAAATATAGAAAAATGGCCCAGACATTAAAAAAGATAAAAGGGAAAAGGGCAGTAATGAATTTAGAGGAAAATGAACATTAATGGTACTAGCATTACCTCATGTTCCACATAACAAATTATTGGAAATCTGTCAAGCACACCAAATTATCTACTCATCTGCTGTTGTGGGGCCCTTTGGAGCCATCCAAAACCAGCAAAAGCAAGACAATTTAAGCTAATTTTACTATTTATAACAATAGAACAGACCATTAAGATAAATTAATGTCATTATCAAGTTTCTATGAAAATGACAAATACCACTATTTCAAGCAGCTTTAGAAGCTGTTGACTATAATGAAATCTGCTGTACAGGTACTAAAAAGAAACACTCCAAGTAATTATTTTCTAGTAGCTTGTTTGTTTCCTTCACATTCATTTACTTTCACTACAATTAGTTCTGTACACAATATATGGTAACTAAACAGTCAACACTACGCAGCATTAGGACTAATTGGGCAATTACGATGCAGTTTTCAGCCTTTTAGGTCCTAAAGAGAGCCAGGAGTAAACATTTTAGAGGCAACAATAGCGGCACCCCATCGATTTGCAGGGTTGGAGTTTGAAGGAATACAAAGCAATGCGAAAAATAAAGCCAGGTAAAATGCTTTACACAAAACAGCCCGAAATGAAATGGTTTATTAAATGATCTAATTGCTTAGGCTCCAAGCATGAGGCTGGACACGGCTGACAGATGCCAGCCAGGGTCAGGATTTTGGAGCAGGCGAGCTCCCAGGTCAGCTGTGGCATTCTGGGCGAGAGAGATGCTGGGTCAGTGCTGGCAGCCTCCAGCCTCAGACCAGTGCAGCCACCTAACCAACACCAGGCAGGGCTTGGAAAATGTGTGCTGGAAAGATTTACACATATTCTTTCAAAACTTCCTCGGTATTGTAACTCCAGTTGATAGGACACACATTGTCCTATTCCTTCCTGAACCCCAGCACTGCTGTGCTAGACAACAAATTATGCAAAAAATAATCTTTTCTTGCTGTCAGTCTCGACGTTTTGCTTTGGAGGAAGCTCCTGGTCCCTCCTTCTCTCTACCACTCACGATTTACAAGATGAGGCTGGGAAGAATACATATGTACTGCAAATGTGGCATGGATGTGGCGCGATATGTGAATAAATTCCAGCCAAAGCATCAATGTTCAGCTGCAGTAATCAAGCATGATGGAGGTAGCCATGGAAAGCTAGGTGGAGACGTCAACGCTTTCCCAGGCCAGCCCGGAGGCTTTTTTCTCCCCCAGCTTCCTCATAGGGATGACAAGAGTAGAACGAGGGATCTTAGCATCCCTCTTTGAACTCCTTTGTGCTTTCCCCATTTCTCTATCTGCCAAGCTTTTATCCACTCCACGTGTGCCATTTCATGCCAGTGACATAATGCAATAATTTGCATATTTGCACATAATTTCCAAGCAACTGTCTCTAACTTTAAAACCCCTGTACGGCTAGGGGGTGGGGGCGAGTGTGGGATGCAGGGAGGGCTCACTGGTGTGATGCTGAGGAGCAGTAAAGCAAAGCTCTACCTGCATCCCTGCCTGGGGGCATGCGAGTTGGGCCAGAAGCTTCCTCCTTGCCTCCAGCACAGCTGAGGGGTTGAGCTGGGGGCTCCCCAAACTGGTGCAGAGAAAGCCACAATCCTCACACTCAGCTCTCTGCAGGTAATGCTCCACAAGGCGGAGGGCAAACTGTGCTTGGGGACAACCCATGTCGGTGAGATCCCTAGGGCCTGGGGACCAGACTCCCTGCTCCGAGGGCCCCAAGGTGGTCGTCTCCAACCCAGAGACAGGTAAAGAAAGTACCAAACCCAGCTGCTGACACACAGACTCCTCCTTTCTCCTCTTCCTCCTGGCCAGTCCCTGTCCTGCATCCAGCAATGCCACCACAGCACAGCAGTATCTTCACCTGGATGCTGATCAGTTCTGTGCTAACGATAATGAAAGGCAATTAGTCTCTAAAAGTATTATCACAACATTCATTGCATTTATGACATTTTATTAGTACTATCAGTCAGGGATTTTATGAAGCAGAGCTTTGCTTTTTCCCTAATTAGACATTTATGAGAGAATATCAAATCTGACAAACCATTTAGGAATTTATTACAGAATAAAGAGGCTCCAGATGAAATTCAGCTTTGGTTTACACGCCTGGTTTTGCGCTGAATGTAACAGGAGCTGCATCTATTTGCACCAGTGCAAATTTGGCTCAATATGCATTCGTCCATTTTGGGGGAGGCTGAACCACCCACCTTGCCCACAGCTGTTTCCAAAGGCTGGAGATGCTCAGGCTGCGTGGGGATACAAAGGGAAGAGAAAAGGTCCTGTGAGCTGTTGCACCAGGATTATTTTTAATGTTTTCTTACAGTAACCTCCTAAGTGAACACTTCAGCACTCAGAGCAGAGTCCTGATGTATGAAATGCTGGAGCAGCTGTTGGGGGCAATTATTCAGGCTCCTGAGTCAGATGTAAAACAAAACCAGGTGAGTGTGCCAGGCCAGGGCACACCATCTGTCTGTGCTGTAGCAGTTTTCTGACCCTGTTCTCCCACTACTCATGGAAGGTGAGACATCATGGTTGGGCTGGGCCTCTGTCCCTGGCGATGCCCATTGCCTCACCTTGCCACTGCCTGAATGCTCGCCCAGGAGCAGCTGGAGCCCAGTGGCCAGCACACAGTAGGGGCTTGGTGAGCTCGGTCACTCAGATGTATGCCCAAACACTTGAGAACTTCAGTGTAGTTTCTGCTTCATTACCATCTTTGGCTCTTGTGCTTTGTCCTGCATTTTCCATTATCTAGCCAGATTCCTGGCTAGATTTCCATATCTAGCCAGATCGCTCCATCTCTAAAAGGAATTTCTTATAAATTATTTTTAAAATTTCACACTCAAAAGGAGTGATGGGCCAGCTGCTGACCCCTCAGCAAGCAGCTGTCAGTAGCGCTGGAGCACTCAGCGAGTGCCTATAGGATGACATGGCTTCTCTGGGAATCAGCAGGGACTGGCGGTCTCCTTGGTGGCCAGGAGAGTAACACCTTTCCAGGTGGCCTACAGATTGGTGGAAGGCACAGGACAGCCATGCACTATAAACTGGACTTCTCAGTTTCCCAAGCCCTACAAAGAAAAGGCTTTTGAATCCCAGAGCCAGATGCAGAGTGGAGAAGGGAGCAGGACAACTGAGCTGTGCCCAAGGGGGGATGAGGAATTTAGAGGAAAAGTGGAAAAACACGTCCCCTGTGTGCCTAAAGGGCTCTTGTCATCCCTGCATATCCAGGGTTACACTGAAAGGGATATTTTAACCGTGCAAATTGATGGCCCTAACACTGTATCCACTTCTGGCCTCTGCTAGTTTGGAAGGTATTCAATATTTAAGAAGTCACAAAAAACCCTCATTTCAATACTTGGAGAAAATGCTGCAGTGAAAAACCTGAAGAGCTTATAAAGTATATTGAGAGCTGACCTTGCTACAATTTGTATGAACTTGCTCAGAGAGAAAACAGAAGTCATAAAGCGATTGTATGATACGGAGGACAAAGTCATAGCAAGAGCTAAGGAATGAAGCTGCAGCCACACAGATTAAGCTCGGAGGTGGAGCACAGAACTCCACCAGCCAGGGTGCTGAGCCATTAACTCGCAGTGCCAAAGACAACAGCTATCGCCCGCTCAAGGCCGGACGTCTGCATCATCCCCACACAAGTAATTGGGCTCCAGACAGAGGTAAGCAAATTAAATGTAATAACCTGCGATAGACAGGCAGTCTGCCCAGGAGATTTGAGGTTCCCTTCTGCCATTACATACTGTGAATTTATGAGAAGGATCTGCAGGCTGAGGAGCTAGGTCAGCAGGGATCTCACCTGGGCACACACCTGAGACACAGGCCAAAATGGGCTGTGATAGAGAAAACACTTAAATAGCACAACTCTAGTGCATTTGCTACTTTCCCCAGACTTTTAGCTCTGTAAATAAAATCTACTCTGCGAAATTTTGAGAAACCTGGATTTTTTGTGAGGTTCTCTGCATGCACAGGCATATGGTGGGGGCAGGAAGGGAGAGATTTATCGCAGGAGCCAGTTACATCCTTAAGTATCAACTCTTCTTGTCCCACTATAAACAGATGAAACCCCACAGATACCCACACTCATCTTTGCCTCTGATAAAGACAGCTGGAGGTCAGCTCTCACAAACACAGCGACTGCCCTTGGTGCAGAGAGCAGACCCAGCCAGAAAGCGTCAGCTGCTCACCAGGCAACCAGCCCCACGTCTAGCACATCAGCTGTTCTGCCACCGGCCCAGCTTCTGGTGGTTCCCCAATGGATGCTGTTTAGCATTTACTTTCTGTCATAGTAACAAAAATTAACACTATATTTTTGCAAGAAGAGACCCAAGTAGGGGAAAGAAATCGCTTTTCAGATCCTTCATCCTGCCTCTTGCCAAAACTGCTTTTATCTGTGTATGTGCGTTAAGGAAAGAGAGGCACACAGAGGCAGATGGTGGAAAAGCTGCAGACACGCTGGTGAGGGTACAGAGGAAGATAGAACAGAGCTTTTTCCCATTTCTTCATGCTTTAGCAGGAGACACAGGCCAGCAACATCACCATGGCTGGCTCTCTCCCCTTCCTGCCTTTGCCTGTGCAACTCCCTAAAAGCCCCAGTTCCCCTGGCAGGTCCCTCTGACATGGCATAAAGACCAGAAAATTATGATCAGACATCCTGTCAATGAAGCTGATGCTTTGCAACAGATCCCAGCCTGAATAACCCAGAAAACAATGTGGTCACTTGTTTAGGCTGTTCTGAAATTTTCGGAGTTTAGGTTTAATTTTTCCCTCTACACCCCAGAAGCACAACCTGGGTAGTGACGAAGAAATCCACTCCTCTCACCCCCATGAGCATTTTTCCTTTCCCCCTGCTTACAGAGAGAGTGTTAAGCCCTGGTGCAAGCATGCTGAGATCAGGGCAATGAGATTGCCTTAAAAGTCTGCAAGCAGCCTGGCACAAGCCACTTTGAGGCATGGGCTAGCATGGTAATTTAAGCAGCAACAAACCAAAATCCAAAACTATTAGTGTGCAGCTTACTGAAAATGGAAGTTTGTGAGCACAATATAAAGAGAGACAAATACCTCAGTGTACTACCAAACCAAACAACACCAACTGATCATATTACATAGGTACGGTCAGATGAATTTCATCAAATCTCTCCATTTTAAGAAACGGATGAATTTTCAAGGACTTTTCTGCTCAAAGAGCACAGACAGCAGGAACCTGGTGCAGAGCTGACAACAAGCTCACTGCAGTGCTCAGCAATCTGCAGACACAATGCTAATAGCTGCTTATTACATCTTTCTCTGGGCTGGATGCAGAGACACAGCCTCTTTTCCAGAAAAATGATCCACAGCACAGGGTGCACAAGGTTGTACTAATGGAAGAGCTGTAGCCTCCTGAATTCTCTCTAAGCATCTCTCCTTCCCCCAGGAGAGATCCACCACCATTCCCTTCTGAAGATGGACAGAAGAGTGTTCCCTTTCATAGCAGCAACTAAAAATAACAACTAGTGAAGACAGTTTCCCCTCAGATTAACAGATTACCAGTAATTACTGTCCCTGCACTGACGGAGCTTTTTAATTCCAGCAATGCTTCTTGCTGTTTGCACAGCCTTCTCCAAAGAAGCCTCCTGAGAAGGCTGCGGCGGGGGTTCCAGAGGCTGCAGTCCACGTTTGCTGTCCCTGTGGGAAGATGTCCTTGGAAAGGCTTTTCCATGGAACGTATTTCATGCCTGATTGATGTCAGTGGGTCGCCTTTTCCTTTCAAGCCTGTGCACACAGGCAGCGATGGGCTGTCTGAGGCTCCCTTTAGTGCCCTGCTATCATGTAGGGCTTCTGTGCTCGGGGTGGCCCAACCATGCTCAGCAGGTCCCAGCCCTTCATCCACGTTAGATGCTGCTGTGGCTCTGCTACCCTCAGAGCTGGGGGCTCTCTCTGAAGCATCGTGCATCATCCACCTGCACCGAGAGAACTAGAGGGCACACTCAACCTGCACAATTTACAGCCAGCTTAGAACAAACCACTTTAAACTGTGGAATTATTTGGTTAAAGAGAGTCTTGGGGCAGTGCTGGGTGACATGGGGATGGAATGACTTGCTTCAGGTGGTTAAGGCAAGGAACTAGAGCAAAAGCTGTCTAGAGAGCCAGATTTTTTTTTAACCTGCATGTGGGGAGGCAAGCAGCTCCTGCCACACCAGAGGGGCCCCAGACCTCCTGCTCCAGGGGTACAGGAAGGATCTGCTGATCCCTACCCCTGCAGAGCCCCAGTGGCACACACACAGGGGACAGTCACCTTCCCAAGACAGAGGGCTCAGGGACAATCACAGGCCGTCAACTTCCACAACCTATCAGTCATGTGTGCCCTGAACTCACAGAGAGGGCTGGAGCATCAACTTATTTTGAATGAGGAGAGGGAACATGCACACACATGGAAAAACCTGCTAAGCAACATCGACTTTGTCATGTGTCTTATAACCTGGTAATGGCTTTTAGCTGGAGGCCAGAGGGAAAGGTGTTGATACAAACACGTCAGTGTGCCGCTGTACTATTTGAACTGTGCATTTTCATACACAACAGCTGTGGAGTTTATATGAGGGACATGTACATGTCTGAAGCAGCCACTGATTCTTTCTGCCTGTATGTTTGGGCTCTTCCTGGGACTCCAGAGTAGTGATGGGGCACATCAACACCTACCAGTATCACGAGTTCAAATGTTCATGATACCAACCAACCAGGCCTTCAGGCTATGGCAGTCTCAGCAACACTTACCCAGGACACAGGCTCTGCTTCTTGCTGCTGCCTCCACTATCAGGTGCTTGATTAGTAAGGAGCCAACGCAAGCTCTCTGCCCCATCCATAGTCACCTGAAACACTTCTGCGATACCTAGGTAACACTGCCATGGTACCAAGGCATGCTTCTTTGTATTGCTGGAGTTTGACAGTGTCATCTATCCCACCACTGCAAAGTCAATGCCTCCACTGAGGGCATTACCATCAGTCAGCTGATCACAAATAGGTGCCCATGCATGGGCATTATCAGAGTGATGATGGGGCACTGCTGCGTGAGGGATCCTGCTGTCTGCACATGAGATACATGGTAGGACTGTGGGGGACATGGAAGGCATAGCGTCTGGTTCTTGGGCTGTATACATTTCAAATGTATTTGTATTGTGAACATTTCTATGTTGCCACTAACAAGACAGTCAATCCATATTTCCTCCCAACTACATCTTCAGAATTTGCTTCTGCTTCTAGTCTGCCCACCAACTGTGCCAGCACAGTCATTTGTGCAACATAGGGTGAGTAGGCTTACTTGGATGAAAAATAGCCCACCTTTTTTGCAAAGTCATTTTTCAGCTGTTTCAGCTGTCTGGCTCAGCAGTCACAAAACTTACTCGTGCCAGTACAGCACAGGTGGTAGCATGGTGGGTGGGAATGAAAGGTCAGGGAAAAAAGACAAGTGGCTGAGGAAGAACTGTTTCCACGTGAGTCTGTGGCTTTGTGGTGAGCAGCAATGCATCTCTGCTCCTTCACTCCTGCAGCATGTTCCTTTGCCCACCTGGTACCATGTTATATCTTGTCTCTGGAGCAACCCTTTTGCAGCCACATTGTGAACTGAGTCAGGGATCTTGGCCTCGCCTCTAAAAAACCTGCAAAATGTTTATTTTTAAACCAGATCAGTTTTTCAGTCACGATTCATGGCACAGACGTAGTTCCTGCACAAATCAATGGGTATTATGAATAGCATGGGCTGGAACAAGAGAAATGCAATTTACAGCAGCTGCTGAGACTGTTTCATACAGTAACATCATTGAGCTGTGTAAGTCAGGATCAGACTGGGATATACATGTCCACAAAGCACTTCACAACAATAACTACAACCTTTTTCAACTCCCTCCTTTAAGCTTAGCTTGTGCAATCTGTTGAACTGCTAATGATGTAAGACTTCTCAAAGGAGTCTGAGTTTCTTTTAAGATTGGTATGATGAAGGCAAAGGAAGTATGCAATGTACATTGTCACACTTTCCTTTGTGATGAAGACTAAAGAGACAAACATGAAATACAAACTGTTTTGTGATGTTGTGGTCCGTGACCTTCACCTTCAAAATTAAGCTTTACAAATAGATAATAAAATAAGTGCTGTAAATGAAATTCTGAAAATTACCACTTTAGTTTGAAGAACACAAGGAATACTTACATAGATATTTTTAACCACTGAGACTCCAGGTCTCTGAAGCCTGAGCAAAGCTTTGAGTTAGGAAGCAAGTGGTGGGCCCTCAGTGAGGAGTAATGTGGGGGTAAACACATAGAATCATCAAGGTTGGAAGAGACCTTCAAGATCATCCAGTCCAGCCGCCTACCTACATCACCACTAAACCATATCACCCAGTGCCACATCCAGACGCCTCTTGAACACCTCCAGGGACGGTGACTCCACCACCTCCCTGGGCAACCTATTCCAGTACCTAATCACCCAAACACTGAAGAAATTTTTCCTAATGTCCAATCTGAATCTCTCCTGTTGCAATTTAAAGCCGTTTCCTCTTGTCCTTTCACTATGGGCACAGCAGAAGAGACCGACCCCCGCCTCACCACAACCTCCTTTCAGGCAGTTGTAGACAGCAATGAGGTCCCCCCTGAGCTGTACAGTGTACAGCTGCTCAATTTTGGCTCAGGGTCTTGCAATGAGTCTAGAGGACTTATGGCCAAGCAATGACAGAATCAGAGAAGAGCTGGTGCTCTTTCCTCAGTGGGCCTATCTGTTCACACTGCCGTGCCCTTTCAGCTGAGGAATAAATCGCTTTCTCCATTACCAAGTGTACCAGGGTGACGAATTGCACCATAGAGCCCCAGTTCCACTGGGGAGCTCACTGCACTCTCCAGACAGAATTTTTTACATCACCTTTACCACTGTCCTGAAGGGCACGGGCAAGTCATGACTAAATCCCAAAATAGCAGCTTGAATTAAACAATGATTCGCTTTTTTACAGCCCCATAAGAACAAACCATTTGTAATTACAGTAATTTGTGTTAATAAGTGACAATATCAGATTTGTCTGGGAGAAAGATAATGTGCTATCTAAAATGAGGGACATTAAGCGATCTTGTGTGCAGGTGCTGCTCAAAGACATGATTTGGGTTGCACATGGGGACCACCACAAGGTTAGACCCACACTATCTTCGGCCACGACAGTAACAAGAGAACTTGACAAATAAAATACCCAGAGTTGCAACTGCTGTGGATGGATGTTTGAGGCTTTGCACTGACTACTGGAAAGAATGATTTAAAACCTGGATCACGTTTCTTAGGGCCTTCTCCAGTCATGGTCTGAAGCTCTGCAAGGTCTGACATTCCCTGGCTGACTGGGAGAACATCTTGGCTCCCTGGAGTACCTTTTTATCCAAAGAATCGCCTCAGATATTTCATTTCCTACTCGCTTGCATCTTACCCTCCAGGTATGATGAGGTCAGTATGAGCTTTGCTTCACTCCCCTTCAAAAGTACTTTTTCCTCTGTGCACAAGGAACTTTGTGATGTTACTTCCCTCCCCCATTTTTTTTTCCCAAAAAGCTCTCTCAGGTCCCTCATGAGGTTCTTACAGAAATGGAACTGTCATGAAAGATCCTCCTATGAGGAGTAATAACTAATCTAAAGTGGTTAGAAGATGTGAAACAAAAGGTGGAAAAGATGAGGCAGTTTTTCACAGTGAAGGAGATAACCACTGGGGAGCTATGCTGGCCAAATCGCTTATGAAAATGTTGGACAAGGGGTAAACAGTGAGGTGACAAAGTTTGCTGATGTTGCAGAATTGTCAGGGAGTAACAATGACAACTGGCTATGAAGAGCTGCAGATTTTATGCTGTGGAGTGACTTTGAGGATAAAATGGAAGAAAAAAATCCACCATTGATAATGCTAAGTAATGTGCATGGGGGAAACCAATACTAACTATGTATGCTCAGTGATAGGCTCTAAATTAGCCATTATCACCAGGGAAGAGATCTTTGAATAGCTCTCTGAAATAACACCTCATTACTCAATGGTGGTCAAGAAGGTAAATACGATGTCAGGAGTTATTAGGAAAAGAACAGAGCAAAACAGAAAACATCATTATGCCATCGTAGGGATGTACTCAGACCTCAAATACGGTATACAGTTATGGTCTCCCTACCTTAAAAGCATGTGCTAGAACTCACAAACTATGAGATAAGGATACTGAAAGTATGGAATTACTTTTATGGGAAGTGACCGCAAATATGAGGACACTGAAGTTTACAAAAAGAATGAAGACAGTGATATGTTAATTTATGAATGACACTGAGAAAACAAAATCAAATGGCTATTTGCTATTTCTCAAAGAATAATAAGTTTAAAAACAGAAAAGTATTATTTTACTTAAATTCTGGAAATTGTTGTCACATGATACAATATAAAACACACAGATTAGTTGTAAAATGATTAGATACAAATAGCATAAGAAAAAAATCAAGTACTGTTACAAACAAAGATGGCAATGCAACCTCTAGCTTGAGGAAATTGAAATATATGTTTCCACAAGTATATAAGCAGGAATAGATACATAAGTAGAAACATGTACATGAATGCATACAAACACAACTATTCCTAAGCCAGAAGGGTACACCAAGGAAGAATCTCTACTTTGTACATCCTTCCGTAACCATCCATCACTAGTCACTGCCAGGGGCCAGTCTCTCCCAAGACCCATTTACATGTCCCTCCCTCCCTCTCAGGATCACTGTTGCAGATATCAAGCACTGTTCTCTGCCCTCGGGTCTCTGACTGCAGTTGATTCTTTGCATACAACTGGTACCTGGCACTGGGACACTGACAGCGGGCTCGAGCATTCAGAAAGAGAAGATGCATATGTGACCATCTCTGTTCAAAGAACAGCATCTGTGTATAAATAACAATGGCACGGTAAGAAATTAATCCAGAGTTTACACTGCTGATTACTGTCAGAAGGAAACCAAATTGCAAAATCCTGAAATTTACTGGGATCTGACAGGTAAGAACATAATTTTGTTATACAACTTTCCCGATCTTAGTACAAGGACAGAAAAACTAAGAAATACCATACTCATGCAGAACGTTGAACCAAAAGAACTAGCAAACAACAGGGGGGGTCCAAGTTTCTTTGGACCTGCAAAGGCAGGGTTGGTGCTTGCAATCAAACATTTTAACGTATGTCACACTCTTTAGCCTGTGTTAGAACCAAGGTGAGAGTCCTGTTGCTATCTTTTCCTTTTATGATACAAAATAAATCTAGTGACTGATGGGAGGCACAGGCTAGCAGGAAAAACACGTGAGACACTGCTCTAATGACACTGCACGTTCATTCCTTTCTCGTGATTCAATGAACAGGTCTGGAAAAGGTGAACATATAAAAGGACACCACATCTCCAGATTGTGGAGAAATGAATAATGCATTGGGAAGCAAACATAAGCATGATTTCTCTTCTAATCAGTATCGTGAAGCATATTACAAATTAACCACTTTCCCCAGACACTAACTGTATTGAGTAGCTCTAGTCTGAGCCCCTACCAGGGTGGACAGTGCCATCTGCATTTAGAAAATTGACTATACATTTATTAAGTGAAATTCAGACATTAACTAATCCTGTCAACATTTTCCTTAGAAACTCGCAGTAGCACATTGAGCTAATTACTACAACTAGCAGCACCAGGGTGTGTGTGTGTATGTGCAGGGTGGGGAGGAGGGGAAGGTTATTCTAACTTAATAATGGAAAGAATATCTCACTCTTACATTAAAATCAAATTGACAGAGTCAGCATAACTTTGGAATGAGATAAATCTGCCATTTTATTTTCCTTCTATATCGGAATCTTTGCTGCAGGAGGGAAAATACATTCAAAACACGACAGCAATCTTCTGAAGCTGATAAACCAGAAGGAATGAGACATTCTCCGAGTTACCCATGCCTATGCAACTCTGATGCTAATTGTATTTTGACCTAGGAAAAGGAAACTGCATTTGCGTAGCAATACTACTCAGTTCCTTTTCCACAGATCTCCTTGCCCAGGATATTTTCCTACTTGCTTGTACGACAGCAGCACCTAGACACCCTGGCTGGCAGGAGGACTCAGATGCACCACAGAGTTATCTTGACCAGTTTCTTCAGCGAGGCGAGCCAGGGTGCATGTGGTAAGCTCTTGGTGTGCCAAAACCAATTCACTACGTGAACCTGAACCTTTTTCACTGAGGTTTACGTTAAAAGATTTTCCTTGTGTGCCCCACAGGTTAGGTAGGAGTAGCTGCACAGTCAGGGACTATGGCTCAGTTGATGGACAGTCCTTTTTTATGCCATGGTAGCCATATCCCTGTGATGAACATCAAGTGAAATGCAGTGAAAACTCCTTGGGGAGCCTGCTGGCTAACCTGATGAGATAACAGGTGGGAGGGAAAATGGCAGCATAAAGAAATTAAATTATTTTTAAAGGTATTGGAGGGAGGCAAATACTAAATCCAGGAATTGTAACTCCTCATTTAGTCATCCTGACAGCATACACAGCTGCCTGCACCAAGCATCTTACAAATTTTTTCATTTCTTTACAAATTCTCCATATGTCGCATATTGACCCAAAGGGAAAAGTAACGTTTTAACAATTCTCCTTCACTCACACACTTGTAGCGTAAATGCAAATATAGCTGTTACTGCCAATACTGCCCACAACCTTTCTATCTGGGCAATAGTCAGATCACACACAGCAAAATACAGCCAGCACATGAGCACATGATCCAGCTGACAACATCACAGCACATGTGGTGTGAATACCACAGCAACACCCACACACATGGGCTTTCCAGAGTCACATAGCAAAGAGGGTGGGATCTGAAGGCACATGGTGAAAGTGAATACTGGAAATGTCTTAGAGACCCAACTGTCAGGATTGATGTGTGTACTGAAAACTAGGTCAAGCTCCACAGGCCTACATCCTCAAGGAAGAGGAATCTGCTGGTCATACTACTCCTACATATATTACAAAATATCAAATTTGAGGGTCATCTCTTCTTGAGATACTGCAGAGCACAGGACACACTTGTAAGCAAGAGACTCTACATAAAGTAATTGTAAAAAATATTCCCCCCCCCATTAAACATGATTTGTTCTTACTAATCTTATTGTAGTACAATTTTTATAACTATAATTATCTAAAACTCTAAGCAAAGATACATACAGGTACTTACCAATGAGCCCATCAGCAGTCCCAGATCTTTAGCACTTTCCTGCACACATAACTTTTCTTAAGCCTTTTATCCCTTCAAAGTCAACAGGACAGTCCCTATGTGTAAAGCAGCTCTTACACACATCCCTTCAGAATCAGAACTTAAGTAATGCTTTGTAACCTCAAAAGCATTTCCTGTTTAATAAAGAATAGTAAAAAGTGTTTCTTTTTCAAAAAGACAAAAATACCTTTAATGAAATTAGGACTCTGACCTCAAGTAGAGAAATGGATTATTTCAACATGCTACAGTTTTTACTCAGCCTTTTTATGATATCCTTCCTTGTTTTCTAATCCTAATTGATTTCAGCTGTATTCTTCTAGTAGAATTCTCCTGTGGCTAAAATAATTGTATAAATAGGGATGCTAATATACTCCCTTCAGCTGATTAGTATCAAGTTGTAGAGACAGTAAATTCAGCTTGTACTTGTATTATAATTTCTATTAACTTCTGCCCCCAATCTCTATGTAAAGATATTCCAGCAGAGAAGTAACATGAAATAAGCACAAGGTGCAAAACAGTTTTGGTGCTGAAAAATTAAAAGAGGAAAAATTTACGGAAGAACTTCAGCTGTGTCATTCATGCCAGATGGCTGCTCATTTAAGTAATCCAGCTAAGCAAGATGCATTTAGGACTGTATCTTGTTTAATTTGATTGTTTAAATGAATAAACTGCTGGTAAGGCAGTGGGTTTTTGCACATATAATCATGTCATATTTGACTCTGGTTCATATTTACTGATTTTGATATGGTTAGATCCAAAATGAATTGGTTCATCATTTCTCTGTGTAGCTAAACTGTTTTGCTTGCATGAGGGATGTTTTGGATCAGATGAGAATTACCCTGATGCAGCAATTGATATTATGTTAATGCCTAGCAGATTAATGCTCTAGCAAATTTGCATATAATGAACACAGACATAACCCTTCATTGAAGTGCACATCCCTGTGTGCCTGCCCTAGATAATGGCCCTTTCCCTATTGAAAGGAACCGAGAAGGGAGGAGAAGCAGGTTCTGTAATTCCTCTTTTATGCATTCAACAAAACTACCACTGTAACTGCGGAGTTATCGAGTAGTTACTGGTAACGGAGTGATTATGCAAATGACATGATGCAATTCCAGCAACTGAACTAACACCACCCTAAGACTCTAAATTTGTTCAGTCTACAGTAGATGTTTCCAACCCATATAGACCTCAACAAAGATACGTGCTTATATGGGCAATAAACAATGTTGTTCTGCCCTTTTTCCTGGCAAACTTTGGGAGTGGTTATTATTTAGGGCTTGTCCAAAAATTTTCCACTGAAACTGTTTTGATGGAAAACGTCAATTAAAAACTGGACAGCTTTTAATTTTTGCTGAAAGGATGACTTCTGTTGGTGGAATATTCTGACCCTTCTGTCCCAGTGAGCTGTGTCACATGCACAGCACATATCGATGGGGACATGCCATTCTGATCTCTCAGCAAAACTCTACGTGGGGATCCTTTAGGTTGGGTGGGTTGACCCACCATAGGCTGGTAAAACACTGGAACAGGTTTCCTAGAAATGTGGTCAATGCCTCAAGCCTGTCAGTGTTTAAGAAAGATTTGGACAATGGCCTTAATAATATGCTTTAACTTTTGGTCAGCCCTGACCGGATCAGGCAGTTGGATTAGATGATCATTGTAGGTCCCTTTCAACAAAAATGTCTATTCTATTCTATTCTATTCTATTCTATTCTATTCTATTCTATTCTATTCTATTCTATTCTTCTCAGGGCTCAGCTTAACTGCCAAGGCACAATTTACTAAAATTAGTAATTGGTGTATTTTGTGAAATTTAGGCTGGCTAGAAAACCCAGCCTGGAGAGGGTAATGAAGTTATGAAGCACCTCAGGGCATTTTCATACCAAAGCATTTGGGTCTGTAATTTGACAAAATCTTTTTTTGAAAGCCAAGAAAAAGATGAGTAGCTTTGTTCACTGTGCAAACATATCTTGACTGCCAGCCAATAGTTGAATTTAATTGGAAAATATCCAAATTTGGAATTTTTGTATGATTTTTCGGTTTGTCCTGGAGTCAGTTTGTAAGTGCCTGGGGAGGACTGCATAGGAATGTGGAAATCCAGGTTCATATATGTGGTCTGGAGTGATGTGAGATGACAAATTTTGATTTGAAACTGATGCAGTGAAAACTTGAACCTGCCTTTCCCTCCTCTTGAGCCAGGATTCCAGAGCAAAGCTTTTGGCTTCGATAAAATGTTTTTATTTTTTGTCCAAAATTTAATTTTATTGGAAATAATCCAAAGGATCTATGAATAATATGTTTAAAATAATATGGAAACAATGTGATAGCCTCTATATATTTACTCAGACATTTGTTACAGTTATTCTATATAAATCACTTTGCTTGGCTCATGCCTGGTTTTTAGACATAATTAGAAGAAACCATTTACCTTTTAGAGCATCAGTTAATTGCATTTCACGCTCAAAAAGTACAGTTGTTTTTCATTACCCACATATGTAACTGTAAAAGCCAAGCAAATGTTACTGTTATAACATGGCATTCCCCTCCAAAGTTTACAAAAGCAGGGTGAGCTAATGGAAAAAGAACCACTAAATAAAGCACCAACTGGCCCAGTTTCAAGGCTTGCTTTTAACTTTTTCCCTTTTTTGGCCATTTAAGAAAAGATACTGCAATTTTTCCCACTTTATTTTTACCCAGACATGAAACAGCTAGCAATAACTCTAACCTTTTTCAGTGGCATGTTAAAACATGTTGATTCAGATGAATAAGTATGAGTTTGGGTGTTAGAAAAAACTGACTCCAGCTCTGTTGTTCTATTTCCTTGCAAAAAAGAAGACAAACAAGAAACTTTAGTTTCTCTATGTATGCTAATTCCCTTACTTGTTAGGAGCAGGCACAAATTTTATACAACCTTGAACATGGGGAAACAATATAAAGCTGCAGAAGATGTTTTTAAGATCCTGTTATGGTCAATAATTCCTACAGAACTCATTAGTACATTTTGCAGAATGATTTTCCTTTGACAAATTTAAATAGAATGAATGCGTGTGAGCCTTTACAGCATGAATAATTTCTGCTCCATCCTTCTAACACCATCTATGTGAGTTACTTGATCTGAATATGGGAATAATTAATTTGATTTCTGAGTACAATTCCATGTTTTAATGCAGAGCTGGTTTCTGAATTTGTTATCGAAAAAAATACCTCCTGTTGCTCTTTATAGAAAAAATTATGATTCATTTATTGTAGCTTCATCATCCATGTTTAATTTATGTAAATAACTTAAGATCTGATACCATGTAAGTATTACTGCTGTATGAATCCAAATTTAAATATATGCATTACTTGGAATGTAAAGATGTCTCAGCACAATTAAAGTGCTTTAAAATTATTAACAAATAAACTTTCAGCCTTCTACTCAAATACAGATTAGTTCCTTGTATTTCAAATGGACTGAGCTTTTAGGACTGTAATTGTTTCTCAGAAAATGTATACGTAATTGTCACAATCCTTTATTAGAATGTAAAAGAACCTGAAAATCACTTAGGTTTTGCTGATTCCTGAAATGATTCACAGATATATAACAGTTTTTTTCACCCAAGTTGAGGTCATAATCCAAAAGTCTTGGTATGCCATTGGGGTAGATGACCCTTCTGAGGTCCCTTCCAACCTGAAGTATTCTCCGATTCCACACTTCTATCACAAAATAGTAAATTGTCTTTGACAGCCGTTCCTCCCAGAGACAAAAACTTGTTCCTATAACCCTATGGCATGTGGAGGCAGGGCAGAAGGGAAGGGGAGGGAGACTGTTGGAATTAAACATGAGGTAGGTAATGCGATGTGGGGTCTGGAAGTCACTAGTATACAAAGTCTGGGATCAGACAATTTATTCAAGACAATGGAAGCTGGCCTTGCTGTGAGAGGTTTGTTGTAGATGCTCTCTGAGAGCACATCTGATATTAAGACAAAAGACAGAGCATTGTAGGAAAGGGTGAACTGTAATACTCTGGAAGATGAGTTTTCCATATGTATCTCCTGGAAGACTCCAGTCCAAATTCTGGTTGGAACAGAAGGAGCTGCAAAAGCAGGTATGGATTGGTACGAATACTTTGATGCTGAAGGATGTAGATATTTTTTTCTGAAGGTATAGTAATTTTTTTCTTAAGATGCTGACATATTGGACCAGGTAGAGAAAGCTGATCTCAGACAACATACCCAATTTTGCTGAGATCATATTGCAGAGACAGTAATCCTGACAGTGGTCTCCATCGTTATGGGAATAAAATAGAGTAGATTTCAAAGGTACCATGTAATTAATTTTGGAGGAGTCTTTGTCCCTAGTCTCAGACACATGAACTGCACCTACACAAAAAAGCAAAGTTAAGGAAAACCTATCAAAATGAGTAAGATATATATAGCTCTGTGTTGTTTTATAATTCAGCTTGACAAAATGTAGGCACAGTAAAGTACTGAAGCTACCACTGACATTTCAGGAAGAAAAAGTATGTTACCAATAATTCAGGAAGCATTAAATACTATAAAACATTATTTTCTGACAACCCAGGGATCATAATTGATTTTTTTTCATGTTCAAGATGCTACACAAAAAGCAAGCAATTGGGCAGTAGGCAGGAACACTCAGTGTTTCGAATAACTTTTATTTCATTAATGTTAGCGATGAACCCCTGAGGTAACAGGAGAGTCCTAGTGAAGTGCTCAGTGCAGCATTTCTTTATTGTTCATTCAGATTACAGCAGGGCCTAACCAGAGAGCACAGCTCCGCTGTGCTAGGCATGGTTCAGATCAACACTTAGGGAAAGACCCTCCAAGGAAAAAGGGAGAGAGATTCTGTCTAAGTGGGCAAAAAGATGAGTGGAGAAACATGGAGATGAAGTGACTTATTCAAGGTCACAGGGCACGTCAGTGGCAGCACTGCAGTCAGAACTCGCATCTCCTAACTCCCAAACCAAGAATCACCCATTCAATATGTGCATGAGGCAAAACGTGTAGCTAAAATTTAGGCTATATGAATCCAGGGCTCTTTTGGCTGCTCTAACACTTCTTCTCTGCTGCTCCATCATTAAAAGCAAGCCATGATCACTGATTTGGAACAAATAACCTTGCTTTGGTGTGTCTGCAGCCATCACACACACAACTTACTTCGCAATTCTTCTCCCCAAGCTTCCACTCAGCCTGGACCGTTTGATGCCTGCTGCCTTTGTGATGCTTTTGAAATTAATGCTTTAAAGCCTGTAAGAGCAGCTCAGAAGGAAAAAAAAATCAGTTTTACATTTTTTAAAAGATGCTCTTATTCTCCTCACAGCTGAGTTTTGGCGGCAGCTTGTGAGCAGAATACTAAGAGGGAGTTTTTGTTGTGTTTTTCCAGGCCAGTTTGCCTGGGCTATGGAGAGCCATACTTGTTCTCATTTGTTTTTCGCTGCAGTTATAAAGAAGTCACCTCCTCAGCAGAGGCTGCCTCTGCGCGTGTGTTGACCAAAGAGAGAAGATACACAGTCCTCAGCTATTTGAGCCAGATTGTGCCGTTTTCCCCATCACTGGGGACAGAGAAGGTCCCATATCTCTCAAGCACCCTACTCCCCTTCTCTAGTCCTTTGCCAGTCAAGTGTCTATATACATGTCTATATGCCACACCAGTACAAATACTTCTATATATGAGCTGAACAGACTTTCTCTAGATCTGCTAGCTGTCCCCTAGGGAAGATTTTATTCTACACTAACGAAAAAGTTCACACTAACTGATTTCAGACTGAACCCTCCCAGAAGTGTCAGTGATGCCATGCATCTCTAAGGACTAATCCAGCCCTCTGGAAAGCAAAATCAGCTCTCAGTCATACAGCCAGGAACCCAGTGCTAGTCTGAGCTAACACAACAGCAAGTGAATTCAAAGTTTCAAGCCTTGGTCAGGCACACTGCAATGACACCACAAACCAGATGAAATTTCTCCTGTTAGCACACAAAAGTTGTCCCATGAGCACTGAAACAACTGATACTTGAATTGTGAAGATTCGTGTTGTCTCTCTGTTCCCAGTGTAATCATTCCCACTGTTCTTCCTGTCTCCTACAACAGACCTACAATATCAAATACTAAAATTAAAGATACCAATACCCCCCAGCATGTCCCCTATGTCTCTCTGTTGCCCTCAAAATGTTCTAGCTCCTTCTCCCATCACTAAATCCCCCACTGCAGCACTCCCTCAGCCTTCCGTATCTTCTACGCAGCCCCATGGGCAGCTGGCGAGGCAAGAGGCACCATGGACTGTAGCTGATCTGATAATACCTGTGTGTTAACTGGGAAGCCCACAGCATTTGCTGTCTGGTTAGCTGGCCAAACTCTTTCACCAGAACAAGACTTTAATTTGACGGTCTCTCCACTATTTAAGCACTGCTTTTTGCAAAACTTGTTAGAAATACATAAATATTTATAGTTATTGTAAATTTTAAATATCTTTGAGGCCCCTGTCTCTTTGCCCAATTGGGCTGAGGTGTTCAAGAGACTAAAATTGTGCCAAGAGAACTTGCAGAAAGACAGATGGATAGGAAGACAGGATGACCACATTATCTTTTTTTGCTTTTTTTTTTCTTTAGGAAAACATATTAAGAAGAAAAAATCCCAAACTATCAAAATACATAATTTGTACTTATGAATTCTTATCAGATTTAATCAAATTCTGATTTCAGTTCTTTGCTTTGTTCCAGTATAAAACAACAAAGAAGTAGTAATATTATGAATTGATTTTAAAGAAAAGATTGATTGGCAGAAGATGAGCTGTTGTGTACAAACATGGGAAAAATCCTACCGAACTTTTTTTAAAAATTACTTTTCTTCAATAATTTTCAGAAAGATTTAAACTTTCCTCATCTTTGCATTCCAAGAAGCTGAATGAGAACTTCATGGTGGAGCTACTCATTGAGTGTGTTTTGTAGTTCTTGCTTCTTCACTAAATTGGGACAAAAACCCCTCAAAAAAATAGCATCATGCATTATATGCTAAAAAATCTTGAAGGGAGATGATGAAGACTGTTGTTAAGGGCATTTGACTTTGATCATCTTTAGAGGCAGATAAAAAAGAAAACAAGATTACCTTGGGAAAAAATACACACAAAACCAGTCAGATTGTAAAGCCTCCAATAAAACAGTACTCTCAGTGAGTTACATTGGGGGGGGGGAAGCAGCTCCTCTGTCCGTAACATAGGGGTTTTTTTAACATTTACAAATTATTTTTGACTTAGCCACACAGGGAGCCTACTTTCAACCCTCAATTTGAAAATCATGGAGGCTTTATAAAGTCTTCCACCTGCATCTCTTTTTTGCATCACAGTTCTTTATCCTCTGAAGGATGAAAACCCTGGCATATAAAAACTTTGTTAAGCTGTCACTATCAATAGAGTAAAAAAAAATAATGGTTGACAAAGAAGAAACAAATTGCATCTTCGAATAAGCTTCCTTCATGCTCTTGTTAAAAGCTATAACCTCTGATGTTAACTAAATTTAACCCATTCTGACCCTCGTGGTGGCCCTTAACCTTTCCTTTATTCTGCTTCCTGTGGTAGCTGAAGAAAACTGGCCCAGTCATTGGAAAAGCGCTCTCTGTTGCACACAAAGCCCCAGCCTTGCTGCTAGTCTGTCAGGAGGGATAGAATAGACGGGGAGGTCAGCACCTGTGCTGAGAAGCAGGTGACAGGGAACTGCTTGGACCATTCTAGGGCAAGTTGTAATAGTTTCTACCCTTTAAATATCGCACTGTAGTTTCGGGTATTCAAGGCAGCGAAGTTCACGTTTTCTTTGTGAATGCAGACTTTAAACAAATTAATCTATTGCTGTTCAACTGACTGTAAAATTAGTAGATTTACTGTTGCAAAAAAAAAAAAAAAAAAAAAGAAAAAAAAAGAGAGAGCTTTCACTTCCACTTTAATAAGGTCATGGATGTGTCCTAGGCTGCCAACAAAAGCAGCTTTTAAAATCTTTGCAGCTGAACCCAGCAACTTGCAAAGGCTGCAGAACAATGTCTTAGATGTACAGTGGAAACTCCTCTCCCTACAGTCAAGATGGAAAACTAGACAGTTAAAAAACTTTCTACACTGGGAAGTTTTAACTTTAATTGTGCCTTGCCCCACAGACCCACGGGCTTGCTTTATGATTAACATTTTAATAAATTCAGTCAGCCTTGCTTTTCACGGAGCAAAATCAATCCTTTGCCTGGATTCGGTAAATCAGCCCAAGCAATTTAACAGCAGAGCATGCACCTTCAGAAGATTTGATTTAATTCCTGTAACGGGGGCAGATCTCAGAAACCAAACAGAACTTTAGCTGTTTCAACTGTGTTCGCATATTCCGTGCAGGGCATCACTTAGCAGTCACCGTTTACCACTCAACAGAATTTTTGGGTTTGCTTTAATTTTTTGCTGTCTCTTGCTAGAATAAAAACAGAGAACTGCGTGTAGGAAGCGACTTTCAAAAGCCAGGGATGGAAAAGGAGTAAATGAGCTACTGCAGAATCCAGGAATCTGGACCTACTACATCCCCGGAATTTTGTGTCCGTTAAATACGTGTTTACTCTGCCGTGCTCTCTGCCGTATGGCAATGCTCAGCACAGCACAAGGGAATTCTTCATCTGAGTTACGTGTGAACATCTTATATAAACACTAACAGGGAAAGGAATATTAAGGAGTGGTTAGGGGAGGCAACGGCCCCCCTCTGAACCGGGGGAATGCAGAACCACATGGCCACAGTTATAACTAGCAGGAAGGTGGAGGCGAGCCATGCCAGCTGCTGCTGAAGAGCGGGGCTGGGGAGGAGAAGGAGGCTCTGTCCAAGTCCTCCCTGAAGCTTCCCTGGTGAAACATCCCATGAAGGATGGAATTATGGAATTACACAGGAAAACAGAGGTGCACAGGGTAAGTGGCCCTCCAGATGCTCAGTACTTTTGCAAGCACAACTGTGCAGGAGACTAATCAGAGCTTTAGTAAAAAGACTGGAAAAAAATGCTGTCCCACCCGCTGCTGCTGGTCCATGACCAACAGCTCCAGGCATTATGGAAACCAAACAATGCCAGTAATAAATTCCTGATGATCTTGTTATCAATGATTGGAGA
>VZRW01011101.1:0-26931 GCA_013398125.1 Aegotheles bennettii
AGGCCGACCGGGGGGCGCCGGCCCCTCCGACCCCCTCCCCCGCCAGCTCGTGGCCGTTTCGAGACGCTGCTCGCCTGGTTTACCTGCCGTGCTGTTTCTATAAGACTGCTGGCTGGCTCTGGGTTATTTCTTTCTTACTTTTCTCTTTTTTTTTTTTTTTTTTTTTTGTGGGCTNTTTTTAATGGCGATCATGACGATTCGGTGTGTTGGGATGGGGATATGGGAAAGTTTTAGCTGAACGCCTGGCTCCTGCTGTAACGGCGAGTTCATCTCGGGGGTGACCGTTAGCAGTTTGTCAAAGACAGGCAACGGGCCGTTGGAGCCCGGTGGTCGGTGAAATGTGCCCAGGTAGTCTCTCTGGCAATATCTTTTACGAAGTAAACAGCTCCTGGTATATAAAACACGAAGGAAAAATAGCACAGGTGTGACCGAATTGACTTCTGGCTGAGCTGTACGTACCATTATTTTCACGACGTGTCCAATGTATTGCATTTCCCAAAGCTGTAACAACAGGTTTTCAGGTTTGCTGGACGTGAGAAAGACAGGTAGATCCCATGTCACAGACATTTCAGTTCATGTGTTGGGTATGACAGGCAATGGGAACCGAAGTACACAACTGGGAGGGAAGCGGCAAAGGGTTGGTATTGTTGGGCGAAAGAAACAAGCGAAAGACTAGGAATCATAATCCCTTGTCATTATTAAAATGACAGTGTTGCTGGTTGGACACACATATCAGATGCATCTCAAGGCATCGAGGATGATGGGCTTAGTATAGAGCAGTAGTGTATGCTGGGTGACATCAAGATTTGTAGTCACATAAATTAGCAACTAAGAGAGAAATTGTGGCTTCCCTCTGTGTGCGTGTGTGTGTGTGTGCAGAGCCGGTGTATTCCCTAATTCATAGCTTGCAGGAGTTCTCTCCAAGAGGAGATGGGATGAGGGATTCCAGGGAAAAAGCAACACTAAGAGCCCATTAATTTGATCTGTGTTAAATAAGTTAAGATAATGGTGTTGGTATTGACACTGCCATGGGACAAAAGCAACATTTGGGGGTTTAATCAACATTTGGCTGATACAATTAACTCTTTCCTAACCAGCCTCATCAATTCAACTAATTAATTCCTCCTTGCAAGAGTGAACGGTTCTTCCTGAAAGTTTGATTTGTAGCTCTGCATCCTCTTAGCTGTTTTTTTTGTGAATGTACAGTGACCCAGCATCACTTACTCAAAAAACAGGATGGACTTCCCAGGTGCTAGAAACTAGACTGGGTTTCCAGCTCTTGGTTTCCTCAAACCTTTTTTGGTTTAGTAGCAAGTTCACAAAAGATCCTTAATGCCAAGGTCTGTTAATGATGGATTATAATGCTGAGTACAGCCTAAAAGAGTCTTCTCTGAACCAGAGTCATGGAGAATCTCCCCCTGACCCTCACCCACCCAGCACCAGGGGTGCCTTTGTGTGCCAGGTTCCCTCATTAGGCTTGCAAACCAGGACATTGCTGGGATTTAATGTTTGTGATAAATGATGGGTTCTGATGGCTTATCGATTTGTGCAGAAAGTGAGCTATCTCTGGAAGAAATGAATTTGTACGTTATCAGATCTTCCTCTGGGTTTGTGTGCATCTCTGAGCACATTTCCAGAACTTCCTCGCTCCTGACAGAGGTGTTTGACAGCCTTAAAAACTGCTCAAGCGTGTTATGAGAATGCTGCCTGTTAAAATTGTTTAACCGCTGTGACTAGTAAAAGCTGTGGTTTTATTAGCCACTTGTGTACTCTCAGAGCCACCTGCCTTCACTTCATACTGTGTTCTCTCCTCTCCCCATTCGTGCTCAGTCAGATACATAAACACAAGAGCTCCTCAGCTGCTAAACTGTGACTCGAAGGAAACGGGTTTCTCCTTCCAGCTGTGGAGGTGCCAGCAGGGCATCGCTTCTCTGCAGGTTGTGGCCCATCACAAGTTTGTCACGGATGTGGCTAATTTCTTTACAGAAATGTGTTTTTTCAGTAGGAGGGGATGAATGTCCAGACTGAGTAACTTTCTTACATGGTTGTTTCTGTTGTGTCGTCTTTCTTCTTTTTTTTTTTTTTTTTTTTATTTTTTTATTTAAATGAACTGATAGAGTGACAGCAGGGCTGCCTAAGCACGTGTGCAGCGGCAGTGTTCTGGCCGTAAGGCCACCAGCTGGAAGGGTGTCACAGTGACAGGGCCTACAGGAGGGCACGACAGTGGCAGTGGCTGCATGAGGGCTAGGGCAGGCTCCCTGCAGAGCCAGCTCCTGGAGCTCCTTTGGGTCCTGGGGAAGTAACAGCTCTGCATGAGTGATCCCCTGTCACCTCCATAAGTGTGGTTCCAAGGGAACGTGACAAGGATTGAGGGGCTCACATTCTACTACACGCTGGTGAGATTTGTGAATGGGCTCAACACTGGCTGCAAGTTGTGGAGATGATTCAAATCATGGGGCAGAACTGTGTTTAAAAACAAAATAAATGAAAAAGGAGAATAATAACAGAAACCTGCCTGATCCCACAGAAACCATTTCTCTCTTTTTCCTTTAAATCTCATCTTTTACTGGTGCAATGAAGGCATAGGGTATAACTCTCAAGGTTAATACATGGAGTAAGACAGATTCACAAAAACGCTTTCCAGTCCCTGACCCTTGCATTTTTAATGGAATCCTTCCAGCATTTTTTTTTAACACTTAAATTATTTTTTCCAATTTTTTTTGTACTGTTTTCACCTTAAAAGTGTCCCAATGTTCTAGTTTTTTTCATAGAATGTTATTATTACTAGGAGATTTTATGTACAGTAATAATAAATCTGTAAAAGTAAGATTGACGTCATGTTGCACGCTGCCTACTTGTGTATGTATATTGTGTGTTTGTTCAGATTTACAGTCAGTTTAAAGAGACATAATCTTTATTTACCCTTAGAGACTACTTATTTTCCTCCGATTGGTATACACATCTATAACTTCTGCTGCAGGTTATGAAGATTAGGAACCTGACATTGCTTTACATCCCCCTCTCTTTGAAGTAAACCATCCCAATTCGGTGTATGAATCTCAGTTGCCCCACTCCTCGTTTTCATTACTGTGGCAGCAAAGTCAGGCACAGGGACTGAGTCACATTGGCAGGGTCTGAAGGGTTCAGTCCAAATGTCGAATATCTGCTGTTTGGGCATGCTGTCGTCATAGCTGGTGCCACTTGCTTTATTCATAACAGCTGCACTAATTGGTATGAGTGCTATTAAAGTAAATGTTTACATACAGACCTGAAATAGTAAATACCAGCATCCGAATCCAAGATGCCTCGCTGAGTCATATTTGAAGCCAGCAGGAGTTTGAGATGGCCTTTGCCAGGGATAGGATTGTGATGATTGATTTCAGCAAGAGCAGCATCTGATCTGGAAAATCTTAACACCATATGGCATTGCCACAGGGGAGCGAGGCTGTGCTGGCAACCTCTGAACTTGCACTTCATGTTGTGGTAGTGTGTGTGAGCACTGTTAAGGGAAGTCTGCTGAGCTCTGTGGATAGGGGTCAATTAGTAGGGGCCTCGGAGGAAGCAATTTCCCTGCTGTCTATCTAGCTTTAAATTACATGCATAAGTTAAGCGACGGCACAATGGAATTGAGTAGCATGAGGAGGAACTGAAAAGCGTGATAAGGAGCAGGCAGCTAACAATCCAAGCGGCTAACTGGAAGGTGGAAGGAAAGGCCAGTTTACAGCCTGTATTGCTGTTCTTCACTGCAATGTTGTGGTAAGGCAATGTTCTTCACCTCACTGCTGCTGCCTTGTAGCATTCTGTCTGGCCAGTGGCTCCCCATGTGTTAAACACCATGCAAGCAGGTAAGAAAGCAGCCCATGTCCCTGGGCATTTACAGCTGGAGCAAGAACCACCGTCTGTCCAGAGCGCAGTTCAGGTCAGCAATCAGCTGTCAAGCCCTGATCCGCCCAGAATGCTGGTGTTTCCCTTCTCCTTTTGCGTGCCTGTTGCACTCTGCCAGGGTGCTCGTTTTTCTGTTCCCAGGCCTGAGCCTGCAGGGAAGGTGCCTGCCGCTGAAACTGGTTGCTGGCACTGCATGGGAGCCGTCTCTGGGTGACTGCAGTGCTCTTGCTTCTGATGTGGCGCACGATCCTGCCGTGACAATGCTGGCAGGGAGGGGGGCAACAGGCAGGATGAGATTTGACCTTTGTTGGGCATTATGCAATGGTTTTTGTCACTTTCATTCAGATTTTACATGCCTGGGATAAATGTCTTTGGCAACAAGTTTGCCTTTTGACCTCTGGAGGTTCTTGGGGACAACGCAAGGCCTCCTACTGCCACCTCTGGCAGAGACCAGAGCAGCTGCAGGCATTTTTGCTCTCTGGCCTGATACCTGCTGCTTGGAGATCTCGAAGCTATTTGACTTTCTGCATTAGGATCACATCTTTCAAGGCAGGAACACATTGTGGTTGGTGGGAGACATGAGTTGAGGAAGACGTTGAGAGCCCAGCTGAGTTGAGCTTTTGTCCTTACAGTTCCGGGAAATTACTGAGTGCGAGGCATAGCCTCTGAAATGGAGCTGCATGTTGTCTGTTTTACTGCTCGTGTTGCTGTTTCCCTTCCCTGGTGTGATACTTGCAAAGCAAAGAAAGTTCCCAAACCCCATGAATTAGCACTCAATTTAGAATATACATTATATAAACCGCTGTTTGATATAGTGTAGTTTGTTACAGGGGGGAAAATTCTTTTTTTTCTCCCCCTCCCAAATGAAGCTGCCTAAGGAAGCTCTTAGTGGTGGCATTTGGTACTGAACAAAACAGAATTTCAAGGAATTTGGCAAAATCGTAGGCCAGTCAAGGGCTTAACAGCTTCTTTCATACAAACACTGCTTTCTACTTGCATTGGAAATTGCTTGCTTTAAATAGTTGAACTATTGATTGTTTGCCAGTGAAATTGTCCGTATGGTGAGAGAGGTTAACTGGTTGTGTTTCCACATTTTGATTGCTCTGAATAGCTCTTTGCACATTTTTCTAAGTACTAACATAGGTTGCACAGTTGGGGTGTTAGGATTATGTGCAGAACTTTGGATTTCAGTGCCATGACTGATTGATTAGTCTATTTTTTTTAAGCCGACATATGAAATCTCTGTGTATTGTTTAGGCTGGACAAGTTGTATGTGTTGTGAGAAAGATGATGAATGAAGCCTTTTAGCCTTTTTTTTTTTTCCTAGAGCAGTAATTAATGTAGTAAGTACTTTTTCTCTTTTTTTTTCCCAAATTGTCCAAGTCACTTTGGACTACGTGTTTCAGAGGTGCACAGAACCATTGTGACTTGGACTCCTGTGCCAGCTACATCACTTTTGGTAAATTTTACCAATTCTGTTTGTACAAAATGTTGTGAGCTATACACATCATACCTTATTCATATAGGGAGACTTGTTTAAGCTGGTAAGTATGTGTATATACCCCTAATTCGTGGTGTGTAACAGTATGTAACAGTATCAATTTTTCTCTGCCTAGCAATGTATGTTCACATTATTGTTTTTTTGGGCCACTTTCAATGGAATTCTGGTTGCTAGGTGGATACCTAACATCTTTACTGAAGTCAGGAAGACTTTGCTTACTTGAAGAATGAATTGGGATGTCAGAAAACAATCCCTTTTGAAAAGCAACATCTTGGTACTGCGTTCCTGGTTTTAACCAAAATGTGCTCTAGAGAGTTAAACAAAAGGCAGTTAGTTTCTGTGTGCTGTGTCATACATTTGATGCAGGGCAATGACTGAGAACAGATCCTTTCCAAATATCCTGAAAATTTGTATCTGTAAAAATAAAACTGGTAGTTTTTCAACTCTTAACATGCATGTATTTTAAGGGTTATGCTTGGTGAAATGTTTCTAAGCAGGCAAACCTACCCATTAAAGTCTCATCAAATACAGCATAATCCTTTCGATCACTGGTTGCAATGGGAAGAGGCTGCTGACTGCGTAGAGGAAAGCTTTAAGGGAAGCTTGTTGGATACACCTACGTGAATTAGGAGCAATAAGAAAATAACTCGTGTCACTGTAAGAAAGTCCCCGGGACTTGGCCTCAGTTGCTAACAATTCCTGAGTCACCAACTACGTGCTTAAAAAATCCAAAGAAGCGTTTCTCTGCTTCTGTACTACCTGTATTTTTTGGTAGCTGATCTACTTTGAATGATTGTCCTGAACCACAATGTCTTGAAGCATGTGGTTTCATTTGACACTTTTTTGCTGTTTGTGAGCCCAGCCTGCTGTGTCTCTCTTCTCTCTTCTTTTGGGCACCTTTATTGTTTTCTGCAGTTGTATCTTGTTCAGTCACATGCAAACACCTGTCCTGAATTTGAATTACTCTGCGGAGTAATCTAAAGTCATCCCCCATTTCAGCATCCTGCTCTTTCTGTTGTGTGTTATGTTGCACCATACTTTAGATGCCACAGCTATTTTATAATGTTGAAGCCTTAGCTCTGGTGGGGCTAAAAACGTCCCAGCAGGCTTGTTAGCCTCTACTCTCAGACATTATGGGAAATATTTTCTCCTCCCTGGAACTCCTAGGCATCCTCTTAATTAACACTATAAAAATCCATACCCAGGTATAGGTGGCACCTGTTGATTTTTTTTTTTTTTGCAGTTTTCAAGAGTTTCTCCTAGTCAACCAGTCACTCCAGTGCTAAATGGGATATGAGAATGTAAAACGAATAAAGACAGCTTGGGTCATGCTGGATACTGTGTTCTTGGTGGGCAGCAACCTCATCAAATCCCTTTTCCTTACTCATCATAGGGTTTTGTTCTTTGCTCTACTCAGTATTTTCCTGTATCTCAGTCTCTGAAGTGTTGAGCATTTTAAAGCTCTGCACCTCTCCTGTCTCAGGACAGTATTCCTTTCATTTCCAGACTGCTGTGTCTGTATTGTGTTCCTATATAGGATTGCAATTAGCTGGTATCAGACTTCTATTTGTCTAGGAGTTATTTGTATGGAGATGAGAGAGATTATTCAGTGGTTTAAGAAATGGAGAAGCAGTGTTAGAAATTGAAGTGGAGGGAGGAACTTAATATAACACCATAAAATGATGGGAAATCCTGAGGAGTTCAGACTGGATATCACTTAAGACAATAGACAAGGACAGAGGAGTATGAAAGAAGAGCTGCAGAGTCCCAAACAGAGATGGACACAAAAGTGGTTGAGGGTTAGTTATAACACGCAGAGCCTTGGTGAGGGGATGCCTGCTCCTTCATAGGAGTGACTCAGTTACCAAAGGGCAGACTGACCAAGCACTGGGTGCAATCTGCTGGCAGGAAGGGTACAACGGTAGTGCTGAAGGTGGCAGTGAGATCTCCCCGGGTGAAGGGTTGCCATTAGTAATTCAGGTGAGGCAGTTGAAAAGCTCACCAGTTACCATCTTCCCAGCACTTTTACAGAGGCCAAGACTTCATACGGCAGAAGAGGACCTCGATGAGAGTGAGCAGGGCTTTCCGCGTGCCCTTGTTGATGGGGTAATCCAGTTTCTTTAATTCATTTTTTGAATTGACTGAAATTTATGGAGAGAATACGAATGTTGAAGTGAGCATGTGGTATGGGAGGAGTCACATGGTCTGAACAAGTTGTTCAAGAGCTAAGGAAATGATAAGGGCATACATACACGCTGAGAGATGTGAAAGAGGGAGGGGATGCTTGCAAATGGAAGGCAGACGATTTGTTGCACAAGGACTGCTTGGGCTTAGAGGTTTCTTTGGTGGTGTGTACTGCATGACTTAGGGAAGCTGGAGCACATCAGTCTGCACTATGTTAACACAAAAAATTTGCTCCATCATCACAAAAGAAATACCCCAAAACAACTGTGGTTCAGTAGCATCTTTCCTTCTGCACATCCTGACTGCTGTGTGGGGATGCAAAGGTGGTACAGCCACCTTGGCAGTTACAGGCTTGGAAGGGAGCTGAAGAGCTCTAGCCATCTGTGTAGAAGGTACAAGGAGGGTGGAGCATGATTATTGTGGTGCAGTTAAAGAGGTCAGAATTGGAAAAGGAGAGGCAAGGAAGTATATGTTATTAAATATGTGATCTCCAAAGTGAGTGGTATCAGTCAAACAAAGGGTGTTGTGTTTAGAGTGAGCAAAAGAGGAGAAAATGTATTTGGAAGGGTTTGAATAGCTAGCAACCAGGGAATGGGTGGGAGAGGACTTGATGACACAAGCTTAGTAAAGATGTAAAACCTGTTCCCTGTAAATCAACAGTTCATCTGAGCTCTGGAAGGCAGTGATAACAGTTGGCTTGTTGCTTGGAAGCTGACGTAAAATAAATTGGAGGTCAAAGTCCAGCAGAGGTGACAATGTCATGAAAATAATCACTGAGATCGCTCTTAATTGTCTTCCTTGAAAATTTCAGAAGAAGACATACCCAAGAATGAATGGGGTTCAGAGCCATTTACAATCTTCTAATGTTTTGCTTTCCAGTCAGGAATTATGGTGACCTGCTGTGTAAGAGTTTACATTGCTGCTCCTCTCCCTGCATCTAACCGAACAATACATGGTGCTCACTGGCTTTAAGAGCGCCAGGCTGGCATGTGTACCGAGTCCTAGGCATTGGCTGAAAATACTCCCTTAGCCCAGGTAGCTGTCTGAGTACTGCATTTGAGTGAATTTATTTTTTCTTTTTTTTTTTTTTTTTCCCAAGTTTTGCGGAAAAAGAAACAAGCAAGCAGAGGCCAAGCATTTAGTGGATATATTTTTCACTGACTCTTTTATCAACAGCGTATGAAAAATCCCAAGGGACAGAGCAGTTAGCTAACCAATGAGGCATCATAGCTGATTTTAGGTTCCATGCGGGAGAAAAAGATGCTGAAGTCCCAGCAGCTCTAGAGGAAATGGATTTAAATTTAGGTTTGATACTGAGAAATGTGCCTCCCCTATGCTTGGAGACCAGTCTGTAAGAGATTACTGTAACCCAGAGCAGCAGTTTGGAGGATGATAGAGATGTCAGCCTGTGAGTGCAGACTTGTACCACTGGATGATGAACCAGCAGGGATTTCTCATTAATGGAATGAGTGTTAACAAGAATAATTCTGTTTTGTGAGCTTGTGTGTGTGGGAAGGATAAATGATAGGGACTAATGGATGGTCTTCACAGGGATTTGATTAGGGAGAAGGTGAATGGCAGTGTGTGTCTGAGAGAGGGGGAGGTGTATGCACATAGTACACCCATTGCAGAAGGCAGACACACTTCTAGTTGATAATGTCTGACAGAGGAGAGTCAGCAGAAGTAACCAGGTGGGTCCTAGGCAAAAGCAGAAGCTAAGCAGTGGTGTGGGTATTTAATTTTTAGTGTCTTGCATTGTAGTGCCTTAGATTTTATGTTACATGGTGGTAACAAGCCTGTGTCTAAGAATTTATCTATAAAACTTTTCTCAGTGACAGTAGTTTTTGCTTTATGCTAATAAAACATTTGGCTATTTGATACTAATTCCTGCAGTTAGTATGGGAGCACTGAGTGACAGCTTTTCTGACCTGCTTAGCATAAGTCTCTTCTTGGGAGTAACACTGTGTTAGAGCTTGTATGAACCCTTTGCTGTCCCTGAAAAAGCAGCAGATAGGCCAGATGCATGGGTTGAGAGGCTGGGCAGGCAGAACCAACAGAAACAATCCCTCATACTGCCTGAGGCCTTCAGATGCAGCCAGAATGCAAATAGTTTTAAAAAAGCAAAATAATCACGTAAACTGAATAGGCACTCTAGTGGGCTTAGCAGCTCCATCCACAGGGATAGCTGAAAAACCAAAGGAACTGCAAGAACTGCTCAAGAGGGATGAGAAATAGAGAAAGAAATGTGAATCCCTTTGGCAGTGAGATGTGAGAGACCCTTGACCTGAAAACCCAAACCTCTGATGTCTTGCTTTCTGCCTTTGCCAGAAAGCTGTTAGGAGACCCTGTCTGAGGCCAGAGCCTGGCCAGCTGGAACACGGCTGCAGAGTGGCAGACGGCAGGAGGAGTTCCTGACCCCGGCTTGCTCAGCACTGCCAGCCCTGCACGCGGGGTGCCAGGCATGGGGAAGCTGGTGGCCAAGCTGGCTGCTCCCATCGGGAGCAACTGGGACAGCAGAGGTGGGGACTTGGCTCTGTCCCTTGGCTTGCTGGCCAAAAGAGCTGCACTGGCACAGGGAGGGAGTGTGCTGGAAGGCAACCACAGCCAATTACTCCCAGCCCAGGAGGGAAGGGGGAGAGGAGATGTGCTCCTTGCCAGGGCTCTGGAGCATCCTGGGATGATGCTTGTGCCTGCCAGCCTCAGTGCAAGCAGTGCTTAGTGGCTTGAGATGCCCCCTCAGATTTCAAGGCTGACGGTGGAGCGTGTGAGCCACTCTGCTGAAAGCTACAGTGGCTGCTCTTATCTGTAGGTGCTCACTGGCACAAAGAGCGGCTCTGTCGCTAACATTGCCTGGGACTGAGCTGTTTTTCTTTGACAGCATTAGTCTCAATTCCTTATGATTCCTGATCTGTATTTGCCATCTGTTTTCCCCAATGGTGTTATGCATTTTTTGAGATCAGAAAAAGTGAAATTGTTTACCCATTCCCAAATTTAATCTCATATATAAAGTGAAAAAAATTACTATATAAAATTAACTATGGTGTGTACTGAATGTAAATGAGGGACACATTTGCTTGTTCTTTCTCCTGTGGAAAAACATGTTACTCCTCAGACTATTGATTTAGTTGGGGAGCTACTGCCTGCTGCTGATGCCAAGTCCAGGTGGCAGGATCTGGCCCTACAGTGGCAGGCCTCCATGACCGTGGGCACAAATCCTCTATTCCCCAGCTAGCCCCACTGAAATCTCCTGGGATTACCTTGGAGTGAGCTGTTTGAGAAGAGCCAGGTTTTCAAAACATGACCCCGAGTTAGGAGTACATTTTTAAAATTTCTATTTGCAAGGTCTTGTGGTGGAGGTTCACTTTTGACTTGGTGGAGCTGACAGCAGAGAAAGTAAAATGAGTTTCCTAATCTGGTGTGTTCTAAATCTGGTTTGTCTCAAATACAGCCTGAGAGATACGCAGCACAAGTGGAAGAATAACTGCCAGCACACAGATGCATGTCCTCTTGGAGCAAATAAAGCTGACTTTTAAAATAAATGTTGAATCTCATTCTTGGTATGAAGGTAGACAGACCCTGTAGCTCGCGTATGGGGAGAGATATTTTAAGGTGGGATGTGGAAGCAGACTTACCACCAAGCTTCTGACCCGGTGTACATGCCCCTTTTTATCTGCCAAGCCCAAGAATAAGTTCGTTATTAGAGGACGTCTGTTACCGCCTGATAACACAACACATACAGCAAGCAGGAGTGCAGTGTCAGTGGGCAGCCGGGGGTTTTGGCAGCCATGAGGAATGGCCTCTTTGTGGGCTGTTTCATACCTCACCCAGGGCTGGCGCATCCCTCCCATGGGCCTGTGGCCGGGTAGGAAGATGCTAGGAGAAGAGGTGTGGGCTGTTCCCACCCAGGGTTCTCCCATGCCAGCCGGTGTGGGCCGAAGCCACAACACGTGCAGGAGCAGTGCCTGGTGCCCCGGCAGCCACAGTGTGGGTGCGGTGGGACCCTCAGCATGCTTCCAGGGCAGGGAGTGCAGGGCTGAGAGAAACCACTGTGCTCTGCCTTTTCCTTCCTTCTGCATTTCCAGGAGATGCAATTCTCACCCTGGTTTCTTGCCCCCAAGCCTCCTTGCCTGAAGAAAAACATTCAAGGAGACTCTGAGAGCTGAATCTGAGCATCAGGAGGTTTTCCCCAAAGTTGTAGCTCTAGGTAATGTATATTTATGAGTGGAACAAAGTGGGCCACAGATGCTTTCAAAGGCCGCTTTGCTGTCAGGGTGGCTGAGTGTTCAGGCAAGTGAGGAGGGGAGATGCTGTGCAGACTGCATTCAGTGGTGGCAGAGCATGCCCACACAGGAGAGACAGGAGGTGTGCTTCACCCACCAGCAGTGGGCTGCCTCTGCCACCAGAGAGGTCCCTGCCTGCGCGTCTGTCGGGAGGTGGTGATGGTCTGCTGGGTGCTGGCGTGTCTCGGGGAGAGGCACAGTCCTGCTCCAGCCATGGGGCCAGGTCTGTGCTGCCACGCATGCCTCACAGCCCGGCACTTGGCTGGGCAAGGGTCTGTCAGCGGGAAACTGGGAATGGAGAGTGAGTTTTGCAGCACGTGGGTTTGCACCAGATCCTGCACTGTTTATATGTGAGCGATGCTGTGTGTGTATTTGATGTGGTTTCCAGCGTGATCAAGCTGACACTTAAATTAGCGGTGGTGCTGGAAATACAAGGTGTGACGGGGAGGAAAGGCCAGGTTGCTTTCCCACTGGGATTTCTCTCACTGTTGGGATGCTCTGCTCTTCTCAGGCAGTCGTGTGAGTGTTGTGGGACGGGTTAGGTCCCACATTCATACAAAACTCCATGGTCACTGGTTTGTGAACAGTGTTTGCAGGGTTAGGCTGCTGATAGGTCCAAATGGCATTTCGTGCAGGGTCTGTGACTTTGCAGCTGAGCTTTTTGGCCATCACGTAGCAATGGATTTCTTGTATCTCTGAGCACATGTGTGTGTGTATATATATATACATACACATGTACATATATGTGTATATTGAGATATTCACATATATATATGTATATAGATTATTGGTCAAGATTTCATGCTATGCATCCACTGGCATAAGTGGCAAACTGCTAATCTTGTGGAAAGGATTTCAAGAAGGGATTGTCCTCCAGGGTGGACACGTCGGATTCTGTACAGATCCTGGTAAGGTCACTTTTCCCCGTGTGGCTGGCACCAGTTCAGCTGCTTTGGGAAACAGTGGAACATCCACCAGTTTAGTTTGTCTTGCCATGTGAATTTGAGATTTGTTAAGGACAAAAGTTCTTCACCGCTATCTATTCTGTGGTTGTGTAGGTCTTCATAAAGGTAGGTCAGGTCTTGTTGAATGTACCTCAGCTGTAATATACTTCCCAAAGGGCTTCTGCTGAGCTGGATCATATCACCCAGTTCTCCTCAAGAGGAATGAGGAGTGCCACACCTGGCTGATAATTTGCTGTGCCCAGTGTGTGGGTTTGCTTCAATGAGAGCAGGATTTTTGCTCTTGGGTCAAACATTAAAAGGATTCTGTGATAATGCAACATCTTTCAACGTTGGTAAAGTATTAGATCATAATCATGCAGCGCTCTGATATATTTTATTATTCTATTTTATTTCTGGATGTGGTTCACCTCAACCCAAGTCATTCCCCACCTTGCAGAAAATCATACAGCTTACTTACAGTGTCTTGGTTATGCAGCTGTGAATTTGGGCTGCACCCCAAGCAACAACATCCTGAGCAGAAGCAGCCAGATTTCCTGATTCCAGATCTCCATACCAAATCTTCCAGGTGGCTGTGAGCTATGAGACTCAGAGAGCTGAGGAGAGGGGCACCTGGCAGGTTTTGTAGGCATGAGATTGCTAAGGGATGGGGCTGGACTGGGCAAGCAGATGGGCCTTGGGCAAGCAGAACCCACTGTCTGGCATCCAGTGTCTTGCCAGCCTGACCCCATTGGCAGGTCAGTCACCCCAGGGGGCTGTGGGAGGCATCATTCTTTAATGAATACTTTTGCTGTGAAAATACAGAGCTCTGCTGTTGAAACTGAGTTGCTGGTGAAGAATTTACAGCACCTGCCAGTGTGCTGTTTTCATGCATTGGCAGCGCAGACATGCATGCACGTGTAGCAAGGGTCTGCTTTTGTGTTTCTGCATGGGGCAACCAGGACAGATACCTAGGTATTATTTTTCTGTTGCTGCTTGATTTAAGGGATTTTCGCTCTTCTGTTGGTTTTGGTTGCCTTTTTTACCTCCTTCTCCAAAAACATAGCACGCTTGGTTCCCTATGTGAAGCTGATTTTTCAAGGCAACAATTAAAATTTCACATTTCAAATGTTTGAGCTACTGTTTTTGTGAAAGCTGGCAAGAAAGGAACGGAGTACAGAGTTTGAAAGCATGGAGATTCATCCCAGGTTTGTGCAGGGATAAATTCTCTTGAGCACCATGCTTTATGGCATTACCCACTCAAAGAAGCTGGGACTGTGGGTTTCTGAGCATCCTTCTGGGAGTGAGCCTGCTGTTTGTCAGCATTTGCAGCACCATGAGCAGTGAAGGCTTTTACAGCACAACCACACCGATCAACTCTGGTTCTGCTCCTTGCTGCCCTTCCCCTGGCTTCCAGGGGAATGTCTTTCCTGTCACTCAGGATAATGTTTCCCCGCTGGCAGCATGGAGATCCAGAAATGCGCTGTAATCTCACCAACAGTTTGATTCCCCAGCTGGGACTCTCAGATTTATACAGCCAGCCGGTAGATGGTCATTGAACTTAAGCTTGTATGTTGGTGTGCTGAGCCTCTAAATGGGCTTCAGTGTCTCTTTTTGTCTGGAAATAACCTTGATTCTTGGAGTGGTAAAATCTATGGATTTCATCACATAGATTGGTTTAGATTTAACTTGATCCACCTATTCAATTTTAAAAGCTTTCTTTTTTTATTTAAGCCTGGATTAATAATTCATTCCCAAATAGGGGGTTAGCGTGATGGATATTTAATTGTAAATGTATATCCTTAATTAGAAGTTGGTATGCAGATGCAAAATTCCTTGTCTTGTAGTTTTTCAAAAGCACACATATTAAACCACAGCTTTGCCCTTCAAAAATATTATTCCGTGTATTTAAAGGTCTGAATGACCTTTTAATCAGACATTGCACTTTCACTTCCAGCTTATATGACAACATCTGACAGTAACTCAACCTGATGCTGCAAGAAAATAAATAAAGGCCATCTCAGTCACTATGTCTTTAAATCTCTCCGTCTAGCTGTGGTTTTGTGCTTAGGCAGATGGACCCACAGTAGAGTATTGCATTTAGTTTTCAGGTGAAGACAATCTATTGAGGTTAATACATTTGCCTGTTCGTATGTTCTTTTGAGGTCAATTTAGTTGTATGATTGTTTCCTGTCATTCCAAACTCCAGTCTCTTCTGCAGTCAACCTCTTTATAAATTATAAATCTGTATACCTCCCTCTCAGCAGCCATCTTGCAGCCCACACAGACCAGTGCTGATTGTCAAGCAGTTGTGTTAGCGCTTCTCAGTGTACCTGGTGAGGAGGGCTGCTTGTGCTTTGTCACTACTTGTGCTCACACCAGACACACGTAACGAGGCAGAATGGGGGCTGGTGAAGATGGATATGAGCAATTCCTACTTTTGGACCACCGACACAAAGAAAACTCACACTGCTCAGGGCAATTGTATCCAACAAAAGCAGCTCATTGTCTTTGGAAGGTAGTTTTTGGATGATTTATTAAAGCCTAACATTTGTGGAGGGGGAGTCGGTATTGAATTGACCACAGGTCAGAATACTGGTGACACAGCCGAAGTATTTTTGTCTCTCGCATTTCTGTGGGCATGGGTGATAAACAATAAAAGCTCCTCTTTCACACAGCTTTGACAAAAAGAGGAGCTGTGCACTGCTTGAGCCTGACTATTACAAAATAAGGCTAATTATTCAACAAAAAATAGTTGTTGTACTAATGAGCAGTTCCCTGGAATTCAGTAAGAAATATTCTGTCACCAAGTAAAATGCACACTGTACACAGTAGGGTCCATGATTTATTGGATTTTTATGGAAAAACTAGGAAAACACTTAAAAGGTCCTCCCTGAAACAAAAACTACATAATCCTTCAGAAAGAGACATAGTATTTATAAAAGACACCAGCAAAATCAGTGGGAACTCTTTCATTGCAAGTATTTATTTGTGGTTTTCCAGAGTTTTGCTTTTAGGGGCACTTCATCTGATGTAATGCTACTACTTGTGGCAGTTCTTAATGAAACAAGTACTTGTGAGCTAAGATTGACTGATAAGTCATCTCAGGGCTCACTCTCGCCTCCCTGGTCAGTGCATAGTCATTAGTTCTGAAGCAGAGCCATGTGGGTCTAGATGCATGGGTTCAAGGGCACTTTCATAATCTTTTGACTTTGAAGGAAATGAAGGGCAAGAGGTACCTCACAAAAATGGCGCAGACCTTGCAGACTCAGCACCTCAGTCTCTCATGTATGTTGTACTTTAAAGCTGCAATGGGAATTTGCCTGTACTCAAATGCCTATGGAGGCACCTGAGTGCAAGTGGATATCATTTTGGGGCGACCAACAGCTAAGGGAAGGAGGGAGGATAGCAATTCTGCAAGTTGACTATTTCTATGTAAGCCAAGGTCCAGCTTGTGTGCCAAAGAAAGTACATGGGCAGTCTGGGCAGTCCCCCCAAGTTGGTAGGATGTTTCCCCCACCAAAATGGAGTCAAGGATATGCTTAAATGCTTTCTGCATTGCAACCTAAACTTGGAACGAGGTGGCCAGCCTGAGGTTGGAAAATTCTGACCTCTGCTCCCATAGCACACTTTCCGAATGACAGATCAATGCCTTTGTTATTTCCCTATCACAAAAAGTGTTCTTGCCAAAGCATGTGTCTCACCTGCAAACTCAGCAAGCCATAACTGCACATCCAATAGACCAAGACACAGGCAGAAACCATTGTGCAACTGTGTGATTAATCTAAAAGCACTGTTTTCCAGGATGACTTTTTTCTAGCATTGTTTACATTTCCATGACTACCTTGTTTAACTAAGAAGAGGGCATATTAGGCGTGTTATATGCTGAGTACAATGTATCGTGTATGATAGTAAAATGGTGTGTTTGGAGAAAGTATGTTTCAATTAATTGTCAAGCAATGTGAGGCATCGTGTTGTTCCTAGATAACTGAAAGTATGCCTAAAATGTAAAGGAAAAGAACAACTAGAAGAACTCAAGTATGCCAATGCTGCAAAAGAAAGCTTAACTTGTTTTCTTGCTTTTTTTTTAGAGAACACCTGTTCCCAGCGCTGAAGCATTCCGATGGTTCTTTTAAGCAGTAGTGTATCTTATTTTCAAGGCAGTCCGAAGTGAATGGCAAGCTAAAGTCTTGTTTTAAGAAACTGCTTAGTCCACCATTGAAGAATATACTCAGATACTATTTTCGTTTATGTATAGGGGTTTCCTCAAAAGCAAAAGACAAAAATCTGGGAGCCTGGGGAATTGGCCAGCTTCTTCACATTCAGTACAGTGATTCTTTCTTTGATGTAACTTAGCTATACTAGTGAAGTTGTTGTCTATTTTTAAAGTGGCTGTAATAAAAAAAAGTAAAGTTTGGGTAAACCCCTGCTATAAAGTCATGTATCTTTGAAAAGTAACATATCTATACTTCATTTTCAAATATATGTGTTTCAGTACTGTAAACTGTACAGATAGCCGCTTGTATTTTGTGTGTTTAGACACAAGGAGACAATCATGTCTGAGCATCTATGAAGATTAACAATTTGTACACAATGGTGTGGTTCTCCAAGTTAAATCTGGAGCAATAAATTCTAGCTTTAACTATTATTTTGCCAGTTGTTTAGCAGCAGCCGCAGCAGCACCACTGTTTTACCATATATCCTTCCATAGAGACTTGATGCCAAGTTTTCCAAGATAAAAAGATTGTAACGCATCTAGGAATTACCTTCCATCATGGTGGTGTAAGAGGGGAAGACATAGCATTTAAAATTAATCTTTGAAGCACTATATTAGAGTAGTGGTTTGTGCACTTGCATTGCTTCCAGAGGAGCTTTACAGAGGGGTGTCTCTCCAAAAATGCTGTCTGGTGTCTGACTCACTTTTCGCTGTGCTCTGAGGTGGAGTGCCCAGCATAAGCGGATGTGCAAAACCAGTCGGCTGTACAAAAGTTGTTCTAGGATGCAAAATTAAGTAAGTACGAGACCTTAGAAAAAATGATGACTCAGCCTAATTACCCTTCACCTATGAGTTCTTATGTAATGTTTTCAGTCAATGGAGTAAATATTTTATACAGTGGAATGCCATATTTTTGGTTCAAGTGGAGCTTTTCACAGTTAAGTGAGTTTTGACAGTTGGACTGGTTTGGGTCTCACTTGCACTTGTGTTTATTTGAGAACCTGGATATTTTTGCAGTATAAAAATGAACTTAAAAAAAAGTTTAAAAAAAAGACTGCTTCTCCCCACATGTTTCTTGGTCCACTTTGCTAAATGGCTGGTCCTTTAGGTCCCCAGAATAATGCTCTGCTGTTCTTCTTTCTGCTTTAGCTGTGTGGAGGAAACGTCTGCCCCTCGAAAAGGGATATAACTCACATGTTGTAAAAATATGGAGGATACTGAACTTAGGGACTCTTATTATCAGTTGATCATCATTTTTTATTGCTTGGCTTTGTCATACCACTCATGAGTGAAAAGGCCATCCCATCAAAGTAAGCGAATGCTGTTGTGCCATGTATTTTATAGGTTTATCATTTTATAGAAGATAGAACTACCAGTAGTTTCACAGACAAGACGCTGGGCATGGAAATAACTGGTTAATGATGCACAGCACATTCAAATCTCCTGTTCTTTCAGCACTTTGTGTTCTTTGCTAAGTCCTTCAGGCCTTGGTCCCTGGTCACACTCAGTGAAGCACATGGGGTGGTTGGGAGCATTGTAGTATGAGACCTGTGCAGGCAGGGAAGAAGCTGGCTTTGGCAGGGGAGGGATCTCACAGGACTGGTGAGTGTTTGGAATGGCCCAGAAAGCAAAGACCGAGGGATGGAGGAGAAGAAGCCTCCTGAGGTCACACTGGTGTGTCAGCAGGACTGGACAGAGTGTGGGTGACCTGGGGTAACTGGAGGAGCATGGGCGGGCTGGACTTACACCTGCGTCCTCAACTTAGGGCCAATGCATGTGTCTACGTTTTTGTGTTATGTGATGTCACATACATGGCTTCAGAGACGGAATGTCACACTTGAAATGCTTCTGTCATGCTGCCCCTTTACAGTTTATAAGAGGTCCTCGGTTGACTACTCATCCAATACCCATTCAGTGAGCTTTACGTCTGTTTGTATGGCAGCTGTGTAAGGATTTTTTTTGTGTTGGAGACTTTTTGGTTAGGGCCTCTGTTACTGACTACTAGACCAATACGAGCTCTGTAAGGTCTTCTCTGCCAAAATGCTGATTGATTTACAAACCGAAGCCTTATTTTCACATCTGGCTGGTAAGCTTGCCTTGCTTTCTGGAAAATTGTGATTGCTCTTACAGAAGCAGAGACAAAATTAAGTTCAGGCTACATTAGGTGTACAAAGATACTCATAGCAATGTACTTACTGTCTAATACCCTAATGTTGCATGTCTTGATGTGGTTTCTTTTTTTGTTTTGTCATTTTGTTTTAAAGAACTGATGGATCTGTGTATTGTAATTGTGGTGTTTTACATGTCAATTCAAAATTGTTAAACAAGGAAACCTGTTAATTATTGAAAATAAACAAGAGTTAATTTTTCTTTGATTTACCCATATGGTTTTAATTTCGGATGTTGTTCCTTTGCAGCATCAGATTTTTTAGATTTTGCTCAAACAGTATTTATATGATGTAGTGCACATAAAGCATTTTAATTAGTGATGTTTGAATAAGGAAATCCCTTTTCTAGCCTGTCTCTCTCCACCCCAGCCCTACTTCCCCCTCCCCACCGCCCCTTTATGCACATATTTGTGAATCGGATTATTGTCAAGTTCTAATTACCAAATTTGTGCTTTTCACAAGGTCCAAACCCAGTATGAGAATTTGTATTCCTCTGTCTTTCAAACAAAAAAGAACAACATACTTTCACCATCTTCTAGGTGTGAGCACTAAGTCTAATGGAAACATTTTTGGCATACCCCAGAAAAACTTCTGAAAAATGGTAAAGCTGAAAGGCAGGCATGTGTTCCCATTCTGTCAATAACAGACCCTCCCTACATGGGGAAATACTCCCCTTTGTACAGAACCCCTGGTATGTGAGTCCAACAATTAATGTTAAAGCATATAAAGTCTTTAAATGGGCTATATCTGTAATCGAATAATGAAGAAAGAAAGTAGTTAAATGAACGTACCATTCAGGGTCGAATGCATTCAGCAAAAAGCAGTAGTGGGTCTTTGATCATGGTTTAGATGCATAGTGATATCAAACAGTGGGTTCTCATGTAACAGCTAAATGTTTCAGATTTTGTTTTTATTAAATTTGGCAGTTTCACGCTGAGCTCTGCTGTATTATTAGTGAATAAAAGACAGATCTTATGTTAGAAAGTACTCCATTTTCACAATTGCAGGGAACTAGGAGGGTTTTTTCAGAAACATGGGCCACAGAAATGTACTCCTTTCACAGTGTTCTTCTATTTCTGAACTGTGCAGTTATCTATTAAATTTTCTAATAGATATTTGTGTAAGGTGTATGTATGCTTGTGCAATTATTGAAAAAAAACATACTTGGAAAACAGTGTATTTATGAAAAAAATAATCACTTATGGGGCATGTACAAAACTGTATAAAAACATTCAATTTGCCCAGTAAAGTTGTTTTTGTGATATTTCTGTGTTGTTGAATAAAGGACTTTAGTATTCAAAATATCTCTCTTTTTCCATAAACAGGTTTTGTTTGTGGGATCTTAAACAAAGAAAACCTCTTTTTAAAAAGAACCCTCCAAATGAGTGAGAAGGTTCAATTGCTGACCTCAGTCTTGCATATGGGAATGAATGCTTATGAAGTGATGGTACAATAGCTGTAAAACTAACTCCTTCTCAATTGGCAATCAATGGAAACTCCATAAGTTGTATATCTGAAGGTAACGTTGTACTCTGGATTTTTTAAGATAGCAGAAAAAAATGCCGCCTTTTTAAGACCAGGAATGTTATGTTGATATTTTGAGGCTGTGAAGAGGTTAGTGAAGTAGGAGCAAGACAGATTGCAGAAAAGCCTTCAACTCTTTAAAACAGATGTCTGTTGTATAAAAAGAGTGGACTAGCAAGGGTGATGTCATCAATTAGCAATTAGCTTTGTAGGGAAAGTGAAATCTGTAACTCTTGCATCTGTCTTCAGATTAGATTACCCTGTTGCTGTTGGAGTATTTGGAATTACAAATATGATTTGTGAGAGAATGACAATAATATCTTCTTCCTCTTTGCTTTACTGCTTCCCAGTTCAAAGTTGTGTTCTTTACCTGCTTCCTAAACTGTACATAGCAAAGGAAATGGTTTCCTCTTGACATATTTTGCCATAATACTTGCTGACATTAAAGCAACATCAGATAGGTGGGAAGGTTTGTGACTGTGCCCACAGCACGTCACCTGATTTTGGTGAAATTTGGAGTGTCATTTTTCTGCGAATATTCCTTTAATAAACAGAATGTCTGCTCTTAGGTGCCAAAACAGGATTTTGAAAGGGTTTGAAACATGAGGTAGGTCCTTTGGTCTGTGAGAAATGCCAACTTTTCTGGGGTGAGCCTCAATATATTCTTTGTTTTTTAAAGAAAGCAACAAGAATGAAAGGAATAGAAGTGGATTTTCCACTGATCCTATCTGCTGTCATCAAAATCTGTAAGGATATATGTTCTTGGGAGACATAGACCACTCATTAGACAATGCCAAGAGTGAATCTTGAGGTCTGTTTGAAGAGGAGGAAAAGGGCTGCCAAGTTGCTCAGGTAAAGTCAGTGATCTCTCTGGATTAAATATAGAATTCACAGGGAAGAAATGCACTCATTTCATGAGATGGTCGATTTGGAAGCGGGAAGAGGTCTCTGAGTTCCTATTCCTTTAATGCTTTCTCTTTCAACTTTTTTTCCCCTTGAGTATTGTTTTATACTAGTCAAAATGAAAAACCTCCCTCAGCTCCAGAGAAATACTCACCCCAGATATGAACCTTGCAGTTTAAAGCTATCTGTAGCTTTTTATAGCTTTTATTTTTTAATTAAAAAAAAAAAGTAAAAAAACCCCTGCAGACAACAAGCAAGTAATTTTTCAAAGCCGAAACTGACAAACTCATTACTGAGCCTATTAAGAGGAAGGAAAATACCTTTTTTGTGTGGAAGCACAATTCTTCTAGGCTGTGTTGGACTCAGTTTGGTTTTGCCACTAGCCATTTCAGTTCTCTCTCATATGAAATTGTGAAAGGTCTAGTCATCCAGGACAATGTGCCTTCTGGGAGGCTCTAGTCCTCCTGAGACTCCCATGGGCTTTACTAGATAGCTCATAAAATTGGAGGATATTACATAGGTGACTTAGTTATAAATTCTACCTTACTTTGCTGTAAGGATCTACTTAGTCACCAGTGAGAGATGAGCTCGGATAGATGGCCCCAAAATCTATAAAGCTAAGAAATATGTCTTCTTGGCAATAACTGCAGAACATACAATAAAGTTGGAGACCACTGGAACTGTCTGAGGAAAGAAAGGTGAAGTTCAGCATCAGCAAAGATGTTGGGAGCTGCTCCCACCATTGCTTTGTTTCTGTTTGCTGTTTGTTTTTTAGGATGGTCATGCTCGACTGGGTAGCTGGGTCCTTTGGAAAGGCAGTTTTGCCTAAGGTAGGCAGAATGAAGGAAATGTGGGTAGCAGACTGTAGTCTTGCAAGACAAGGATCTAGACTGCCTAAAGAGGCTGTGATGTTCAGGAAGTACTTTTATTGTTCTTCAAAGTTTTCAGATAATTTTGAAGGATTGTCACATTATTCTTAATGTAATAAACAGGAATAGTTTGTCATGCTACTGCATGAAAAGGATTTTTGGAAATTAACAGGTTAATTTCCCAATAAACTCTGAAAGTACTTCTTAGTCTAATGTGACATTCCCATAAGAGAAGATGCTATAACTGTGGGTTTATTGACCTGTATACTGCCCCTTTGACTTACAGAGACAAGAATCTTTGCTAGAAAATAATTCAGCAGAATTGGTGTAGAAAGATCCGCAGGTGTCATGATGTCAGTCAGAGCCCAGATCAATTATTCAGTTCAGTTCTCCCCAGTCTGATTTAGGTATATATATGTATATATATGTATATATATATATATATGTATATAAGCATCCTACATCTGAGAAGAAAACACCTTTCTTCCTTTACTCCTTTAAATCTGCTTTCTTTACAGAGTTTATAACACTAGTCCTCTGCACTTCTTCAGGACAAAACCAAAACATTAGAAGAAATACATCTCTTTTTTGGCTAGACATTTTCCCTTGGAAAAGACAGAGGCCAGAAACCCCTGTTGTTGGCCCAAATCTCCTAACTTGGGTGTTCTCTGGATCAGATGTAGCTTCTGAGCAAAGTTCATACCTCAGCTTGGCAATCGGACACAACCCTGCAGAAGATCAACACCAAAGCAGACAGGACTCAATGGGGGATGTTACTACTGCCGCCTCCCTGGTACATGCAAGACACACACAAGTTTGTGCCAGGTGCCCAACACCCCTTCCCCTCTGATATATATGCAAGTTTGGATCAGGTTTGCTATGCCCAGGAGAGAAGTGAACCTCCCCAGATCTGATGAGCAGATAGCACACTGCAGGGTTTTTAAGAGGAGAGAAGGTTTACATGTCCAGACAGTGACTAGAATGTGTTGACCCTTGTGTCTTGGCACTGATTTCTAGCTGTGAGTGTCTGAGGCCCCCAGGCTTTAGGAGAAGTAGGTGAACTGTTGAGTATACTTAGTCTCTTCTGTGCCTCTGTTTTAATAGTCATACCTAGAAATTGATAGTGAATTTGAACAGCTGATAAGACTGAGAATGTACTGTTTAATGCAAAATTGTAACAACTGGCTTTCAGCCTGTTTTTGGAGAATTAGCGGGTAAATAACCTGATCTAAAGAAATCTGTCACCCACATTAGGAACTGTGAAATAATTATTGCTTTCTGATGTCCTGCTCTTACTTGTTTTGCCTTTTTATCCTGATTGTTTGCATTCCTAGGACTGACTTGCCTTTTGATGCAATGCCATGTGATCTGCTGATTAATTTTTGTGAGCAATCATAAACTCCAACCTATGGCTGACTTGGTATATTTTTATGCTATGCTCCATAAACATTCTTTCATTTCTTATGATTACTGTGTAGAAACAGACTTTTACAGGCTAATAAACTTGGTTTTGAACTGGATAAAGAGTTCCCTTGTGTCGCTTCTTTCCTCTTTTTAAGAAAAAAAAAAAAAAGATGAAGACATAAAGGTGCAAACTTTGACTTGATTTAACCAGGTCTCTGTAGCTACAGGTGCTACCAGCAGGAAACTTAGAAATACCAATAGCAAACCCTTATTCTTGAGTTGATTTTACTGACGGTGAGCAACAGTCCAAGTTTAAAATAAAACAAACTTTCAGGGTTTAAGACTGGAAGAGAAGGGGAAGGGAAATTGGGGTTTTTCTTTAATTGATTACTCTGGTGTCTTCTCGCCCATAGACCTGCTTCCTTAAATGCACTGACATGCACAGATCAGCTTCCAGCTGAGACCAATTAAGCAGAATATTTGCCTCCAGGATGGCTCGCTTGCTCTAGTGAGGTGATGCTTGGTGCTCGTTGCAGTCTGTGTGTTGGTGCAGGGGACAGCTGGAGTACAGGCAGACAGGCAACTTCTCAGCAAGCAGAGGGCAAGCATCCTCTGACGCCCCTGGGATCTGACACTTCCTGACCTGTGAAGCATGGTAAAAGTCTGGTCCCAAATTACTCTGTGGGTGGTGGAGGTTTTTTTCTCTCTTAGGTAGCTAGTTGAACAGCTTCAAAGTAGTGATAGAAAGTGTAGAAAACAGAAGGAATATGAATTTTCATGTCATAGCTCTTTAAGGCATCTCAAAGGATGAGTCAGCTGGCAGTAATTGGTAACCTTTTAAATGGGCTGGATGGAATGGGCTGGAACAGCACTTCTGCAGGAAAAGGCAGCAAGGCTAGAAACACGCTGACCCAATGCCTGCACATAGCTCTAGCACTAGTATTATACTAGTGTCTACGTAGAGAGTACTCCATACTCTCTACGCTATAGTTCTCTGATGTGAAGAAGACAACATCCTTTCGGTATGTCAATCTGATGTGTGTCACAAACATTATGCATAAAAATTGTATTTTTCATAGAATGGTTTGGGTTGGAAGGGACATTAAAGATCACCCAGTTCCAACGTCCCTGCCATGGGCAGGGACACCTCCCGTTAGACCAGGTTGCTCAGAGCCCCATCCAACCTGGCCTTGAACCCTACCAGGGAGGAGACAGCCACAGTTTCTCTCGGCAACCTGTGCCAGTGTCTCACCACCCTCACAGGAAAGAATTTCTTCCTAATACCTAATCTGAATCTACCTTATTTCAGCTTGAAACTGTTAACCCATGTCCTATCACTCCATGCCCTTGTAAAAAGTCCCACTCCAGCTTTCCTGGAGCCCCTTCAAGGTACTGGAGGGCTGCTATAAGATCTCCCTGGAGCCTTCTCATATCCAGGCTGAACAACCCCAACTCTATCAGCCTGTCTTCCTAGGAGAGGGGCTCCAGCCCCCTGATCATCTTTGTGGTCCTCCTCTGGACTCACTCCAACAGTTCCATGTCCTTCTTATGTTGGGAACTCTAGAACTGGACACAGTACTCCAGGCGGAGTCTCACAAGAGTGTAGTAGAGGGGGAGAATCACCTCCCTCGACCTGCTGTCACACTTCTTTTGATGCATCCCAGGATACCGCTGGCTTTCTGGGCTGCTAGTGCACATTGTTGGCTCATGCTGAGCTTCTCATCAACCAACAACCTCAAGTCCTTTTCCTCAGGGCTGTTCTTAACCCATTCTCCACCCAGCCTGTGTTTGTGCTTGGGATTGCCCCTGACCCAGGTGCAGGACCTTGCTTTTGGCCTTGTTGAAGTTCACGTGGTTTGTATGGGCCATTTGGGCCACCACTGGAGTCCCAGACCACAGACATGATCTTTATCTCACCAAAGAGCATAGAGGAATTTGATACAGCAAGAGGGCTAATGCTTTGTCAACTTTCAGGCCTTGGATGCAAGCAGTGAGATCAAGTATCACTGAACTGTGCAGCTGGACCAGATGGGACCCAGTGCCCATACACACTGACTCTGCCAGAGGCACAGCCGTTCTAGCCCGCGATCTCTGAGGGACATCAGTCTGGCCCCTGCTTTTCATTTCCTAGTTCTGCTGGAAAGAGCAACTTTTATAAGATGGGGATGATCTCAAGGCAATCTCACCACAAAGAGGGAGCAGGCTTACTAGCTGATAATTTTTTTCCTGTTGTTAACTCAGCCTATCTTACTTCAACAACTTATGCTAGAATTGCAGCACTCGAAAGAAGTGAAGTCAGGGAAAACTGCAGCTCCCTCAAGCCAGGCAGAGGAAAAAGCTCCCTTGCTCACTCTTTCTTTCTTTTTCTTCTCTCTTTTTTGCCCTTTCCCCTGTATTTCCTTCTTTTAACTCCTTCCTTTTCTAGAGGAAGGCAGTGGCAGCTCCTGCCAATGGGTCCCCAGCTGCATGGTTCCCTCATAGGAAGGCAGTGGGGCTGCAGCTGCGCAGAGCCCTTGAGTTTCCAGAGGCTGGTGCACCTACAAGGTAGGTAGGATGCTCAGGGTGCAGAGCAGCACCCCAGTAAGCATGGAGGGTGGGAAGGTAGCAGTGCTCTGGGGCTGCTGCTCTGTGTCAGCAATTTCCATGGGGAATGTTCACAGAATCAGAATCACAGAATGTCAGGGGTTGGGAGGGATCTCAAAAGATCATCTAGTCCAACCCCCCTGCCTTAGCACGACAACCTAGAGCAGGTCACACAGGAATGCATCCAGTCAGGTTTTGAGTGTCTCCAGAGAAGGAGACTCCACAACCTCTCTGAGCAACCTGTCCCAGTGCTCTGTCACTCTTACAGTGAAAAAGTTCTTCCTTATGTTCACCTGGAACATCCTATGTTCCAACTTGCACCTGTTCCCCCTTTTCCTGTCACGGGACATCACTGAGAAGAGCCTGTCTCCATCCTCCTGACACTCACCCTTTACATATTCATAAACATTAATGAGGTCACCCCTCAGTCTCTTCTTCTCCAAGCTAAAGAGACCCAGCTCCCTCAGCCTCTC
>VZRW01011101.1:27501-50288 GCA_013398125.1 Aegotheles bennettii
ATCCACCTCACTACCCGATCCTCCAGACCACACTTCCTCAGTTTAGCTGCAAGGATGCTGTGAGAGACAGTGTCAAATGCCTTCCTGAAATCAAGATAAAGCACATCTACTGCTCTACCATCATCTATCCACCTACTTATTTCCTCATAGAAGGCTATTAGGTTGGTCAAACAAGACTTCCCTTTGGTAAAACCATGCTGACTGCTACTATTGAGCCTCTTATCCTCCATAGGCCTGGAGATGATGCCAAGGATAAGTTGTTCCATCACCTTTCCAGGGCTGGAGGTGAGGCTGACCGGTCTGTTGTTACCTTGGTCCTCCTTCCTGCCCTTTTTGTAGACTGGAGTATACTGGCCTGAAGCAGTTGATGCTGAGCTTGTCACATGCCCAGCCTGGCAGGGGCAGGAAGCCAACTCAGATTGGGATGGTAACAGTGAATAAGTAGGCTACTTCTGCCCTAAAATACTGGTGCTGACCAAATCTAGTGGATTCCTAAGAGACAGAGGAAGACATGTGCTTTATCCATCACTAGTGTTTTCTAAACTTTCCCCTGCCAGAGCTGAGTGTTCTGCGAAACAGATTAAAATAAGCTGGGGACCTAGCTAGTTTTATCCCTAATTATTTTCTTGGCAACAGCTGAGCACTGAGCTCAAGGCAGATGCCTTGCCTGGAAGCTTTCAGCCACAGAATTAGAGGTCTGAAGACAGAACCTTGTAATAGGCACTTCAGGTGATGTGAACTGCAGGTGTTGCCACCAGCTTTGCTGGAAATAAAGGAGGGAGCGGGAAGGGCATTAATTCTGCAGTGCTGCATGGGGACATACCAGCAAGGCTGGAGGCAGCCGAGGCAGGTTCGTGCTTTTTCGGTAGGCATCCCCTTAGCAGAAAACACCACTGGTATGATGGAAATCACAGCTGCTTGGCAAGCCAAGCAGGCAGTTGTGGCTCCGGGTGCAGCAGCAGCCCTGGCTAAACAGCTCCCCACGGTTGCTAAATGATGCCCTGGGGAGCAGACGAGTGAGATGCTTGCCCAGCACGTGCCCCACGTGGGCTTTCACTGTGGTTCCTGCTTCTGGCTTGCCAGAAAAGAGCTGGCAGCCCAGCTCTTCCATGCACAGAGGCAGTTTATGTCCAGGGTAGTTGTTTAGAGAAAGCTGATGGTTGTTTAAAGAAACCTTCTGGGGATGATGGTGGTGCCCCAGCAGAGCTGTGCTGGGACGTGCCACAGCCCCCTCCCCACTCCTTGCTGCTCGGGCACAAGTCAGTGCTGTGTTCTGATGCGACATTCCATGCTGCTGTTCTGACACATCACCATTCCCATTGCAGTCCCTGCATTTCTTTTCCGCTTTATGTTAAACCAAGGAAAGTGTTTAAGTATTTATTACCATTAGAAGCTCCAGAAGCCAAGTTTCATTTCTATAAGCAAATGGGTTGGGGTTTTTTTGTTTTGTTTTGTTTTCAATTGTCAGTAATAATTCATTAATTATTATTTTAAAATTGTTGTTGTTCTCCCTGCGATGTGCCACCTTCCCACCGACTCGGCAGCAATGTGCACGAGATGTGGGATGTACATTACAGTGGCTCTTGCTCCTGTGGGCTGTCACCGTTGCTTCAATATCTTCCACTTCAACAAAGTGGGAGTTCTCAGTGTCTGTAGTACCAAAGGGAGATTTTTTTTTCTTGCTCTTCCCCCAAGTTATATTCTTGTGTTCGAGTGTCTTCTGCTATTACTATGCCTGCAGAACGGCAGAACTGGGGTCTGCTCCTGCCCCTCTGAAGATGCAGAAGGCAAAACTTGTGTGGCTTTTGCACCCAGGGGTGCTGCGTTTGGCCACAGCACTGCTGGGTTGCTGCTGGACAAGGGTTTCTGCCTTTCCCAGTGGGTGCACCGAGCTGTGCCAAGCCTCAGTGGTCTGTAATGCAGGCTCTAAGCATGGAAGCGGTGTGGCCTGGAATGCAGAGCCATCCTAGAGCAATCCTTGGCCGCTGTGGTTGGCATTTTTCTTAGATTACTCTAAATGCAGAGCATTGCTTGTTTTCCCTTGCCTCTGCTTGCAGATGAGGGAGGAGGCGGCTGGGGAACAGCAGGCTGCACCCATGGGAAATGGGAACGGGAAACTTGCACTGGCAAATGCTTCTTGTTTGTTTATTTTAGCCCAGAACATGCAGTTTGTCTCTTGAACTCCCTTTCTCCAGGGCCTTTCCCTCTAACACTGTCGTTACCATTTGTGTTTTTGCTGCTTCTACTGGAGAGGACTATCCCAGGGAGCAAAGCTACTCCCCATCTAACCCTACCAGGGACATGCCTGTGCCTAATGCCACCACAGCCATATTCCCATAGACAACAGCTGAGCTGGGTAACTCTTGAGCTGGATAACTCACCTGTGGTAACTGCATGAGCTGAGCATGCCCAGTGCAGCCCACGGGGCTGAGAGGAGAAACCACTCCTCTGGGCTGAAATGTACTGATGAGGACTGCCTTACAGGGTCACTGAACACAGCTGGCTGGGTTGGCTCCCAGATTACTTGCGAATGACAGCAGCTGCCAAGCTGGGAGGTACAGGGCTGCCCTGGTCTGTACAGACTGGGCTTCTCTGTTCCTGGAGTTTAGGGCTGGGAACACCTCCAGGCGGAGGAGCAGGAGCAGAAAGGCATACCTGTGTGGGCATGTGCTGATGCACATGCTTACAGGTGTACCTGCAGCCGCTTCTGTGCCCGCGTCCCAGCCAGCCTGAGCACCCTAGGCACAGCCCAAAGACCATCTCTGCTGTCAGACTCACCCATGATGCTGTGCCCTAGAGCATTTGCATTTACTGTGTGCTTGGATGGGAGAATGTTAACAGGACAGTGTTGGGCTGGAGATTAGGTTCATTATTCTGAATCTGCTTCTTACTGCTTAAAAGATATGCCATGCAATTTGGCTCTGTTTCTACTCCTTCCCTTCCTCTTCCTTCCCCCTCTTTCCCCTCCTGGTTTTGCCACTAAATGGTCCTGTTACCCCCATTTTCATATGGGGAGAAAAAGAGGGAAAACCAAGAAAAAGTTAGGCCTTGGTCAGTGCAGCCAAGCAATCCCATCAGGTCTGGCCTTGCTCTCCCCAAAAACCCATGCACCAGTATTTTCTGCAAAGCAGGGAGCTCCCCCAGGGGTATTTCTTCTGGCACCCCTGGCTTGCTGCTGGAGCATCTGCAACTGCACTGGAGGAAATGCAAGCATTGCAGCATCCATGGTCCTCACTTTGAGGGGAGGTGGGGGAAATGTAAAATTTTGCCTTTTCTCTACAGGACAGAGCTGCACCTTTTCTGCAGTAACAGCTTGTGGGAGATGCTTTCTGGAGACAGGGCAAAGCTGAGGGAGCAGGGGTGAGCTGCCAGGGCTCTGCAAGATTCACCGCCTGGATAATACATGGCCAAGGTTCAGCCTGAATGGCCAGTTCACTTTGTGTGGTCGCAGGAGTGATTTGTCAAGAATGGCTAAGATGAATTGCTTCGCCTCCAGAGAGGTCCAGGAGCAGGGGAAGCCCAGCCCAGCGGCACCCACATTTTCTGCTGTCCTTTGCCAGAGGGGCTTTACTCCATGGGAGAGCTGCTCCCAGGAGGTTTTTAACAGGGAGCCCAGGTTTGGGTCAGGATCGCAAGTGCCACCGGGGGGTGGTTGTGAAGGAGAGCTTTTGGAGAGGATGCTTTAGCCAGGGAAGGAGTGCAGAAATGCTGCAAAAAGGCATGTACCCCCACAAATAAAGGCACAGCAGCTTCAGCAGGAAAACAGGTACTAAAAAATCTCTGACTATGCACACAAGCACCACTTGCCCTGCCAGGAAATGTGCTGTCAGTCTGTCCCCTATCCATTAGAGGAAGGTAGTAGACTGCAAGGAGAGGAAATAGGAGAAGAAAAAAGCCTGACAAGCACTGCCTGGGTGCATGTGGAGGAGGTGATCGTGGGGTGCTGGGTGCATGGCTGTGCCTCTGTGGATGCTCCTGGCCTACTGTCCCTGCCCATGTCCCTCACTGGGCTTTCTTCCCTTGTCCCAGCTGCCCCAGCCCAGCACCTGCCTCTCCCTGGCCCCTTGAGAGGTGAAATTTCTCCTTGTAGCCCTTCCCAGCAGCTGAGAAGCCTGGCAGGGTGTAAGGGATATGTCCACATCTCCAGGAAAGGCCCCGCAGGGACATCCTGCTGCAGCCGCAGGACTGGCGTGGGAGAGCTGCGGTGTGACACATTGCCCACACTGGCTCCCAGCCTCTGCACTGCGTGATGCTACTCTGAGCTCTCTGTTTCAGGTTTTGGTGACATTTTTGCTTCATTCCTGCTCTCATGGATGCCTGTCACAACCAGATCTCAAGCCTGCTTTTACCTGGCCCACAGAGGTGAACAAAACACCTAGGTAGGGCACCAAAGGAGGAATTCAGGGAGCTGCAGTGGTGTCCAAGTGGCGTGATGAGGACTCCCTGGGGCAGAGCGGAAAAGAAGACCTCAACCTCCACCACACATCCTCTTTCCCCACAGTGCGCAAGCAAAGCCCAAAGCTGTGCAGCAATAAATGAGGGCTGCTCCTAGGTGGTGACTGCCTCCCACGCTGGCGTTTTTTCTGCCCCCTGGGGCTCTGAAATACCGTGGGCTTGACCTCCATCATCAATGCCCACATACTGATCCAATTAAATATTGTCGTCTTCGCACAGGCTGCTATCACAGACCAGCAGCCCCCTCCCTTCCCAGGTCCTTGGTGCACTGGCCACTGCAGTTGCTGACAGGGCCACGGGCAGCAGCGTGCCTGTGCCCACACGTGCAGGGGATGCGGCCACCAACCCTTCCCAGTGTTGAATGATCAACCTGTCCTGAGCAGCACAGACAGCACAAGTAGTCTGGTCAGCACCAGCGTGTCTTCCCTTAGAGCCACCAGCCCATTTCCAGCAAGTCAATTAACTGTGTTCCCCTTAACAATGTGGCTGTACATAATGCGCACCTTCAAAAAGGTCATGCTTACTGGGGAAGTGATTTTTCTATTCAGGTGCCGATGATATCTACATTGCACATGAGTATTGCAGGGTGGACTCCTAGTCTGGGCTTACTTCTGGTTCTGCCTTCATCCAGCAGTGTCTCCAAGTCAACTGTGTTTCAGATGCTGGTGGGAACTGGAGTAGGAGTAATTTGCTGATCTGGGGTGTCATTCAGCAAGGAGCAGTGGGTGACAGCCATGATCGAAAGGGACATTTATTTGCCTTTAGGATGGAAGGGACGTGACCCCTCTTGTCAAATCCCATCTTTGCAAATTCAGCCTGTGAGGTAATAAGGCAGAGGTCATGGCAAAAGGTCAGACAAAGCAGTGCTCTGCCTAGGCGGGTGTTTGCTTGGGTGCTGCAATGGTACAAACACAGCGTGGGATAATGGCAAGCATGAGGAGTGGCTGGTTCACCTTCTGCAGGCTGCTTCCCTTAAGTGTTTTTTCCAGTAATGGCTCACATGCCTTTTTGACATGTGCATACTTGATTTTACACCTTGGTGATACTTTACACCATGAGAGTTACTCAAAAGACCAAGGGATGCTTCGCTTATAACCCACATGTGTTGCTCTGCTTTGATGGTGCCCCACATGGGTTTTCACTGCTTTGGAGTCCTCTTTGAGAACTAGAGGTATGCATCCTCTCTGAAATATGAGTATGGGTTTAAAGAATGGATTAAAAAAATCTCTTTCTGTTTAAATACACAGGTCAGTTTGAGTAGTTGAGATCTGGTGGTCAACATGGACTGAATCAATGTGAATTAAAAGTGGCCATCAGCTGCAGGCCATAGGGGACTCCCACGACCTGCTCTGCTGCCATAAACATAGATGTAAAGACAGCAGACTAAATGGATCAGAAAAACACAGGTGAGGGACTTCCGCACCTGGGGAGGTGAACCATGCTGGCCTGCAGCCCAATGCCTGCCCCATCCAGGGTGTCAGGGTTAGGTCCTGGGTCTCATTCCCACCTCTCCCACTGCCAGAGACACGGTGGCCACCCCACAAGGCTGCAGCACGTATGCAAGCCCTTCCCCTGCCCTTTCTTTCTCTGGCCAGGCCTGTGCTGCTGGAAGCTGCTCTTTTTCAGCATTCATGGAAAAACACAAGCCTGCAGTTTGCAAAGACCGACTCAGCTCCTCTTTTCCCATCAGTAAACGCTTATAACCAGCACTTTGCACCATTACACTTCCTTAGAGATGTAGAAAACACATAGGTTGTTTGTTTTCACATATACCTACCTAATTGATGGGTTGAGAAAGGGGAGGCGGGAAGGGAACTTCAGCCCTATTAAGCTGCTGGGAATTGCGTGCATTAGATTAGAAGTATTTGTATTATAAATACCGCAAGGAGCTGAGGTGGCACACGAGCTGGCTCTTGGCAACCAGGATAAAACTGCCAGTGGTGGTGGAACCCTTTATAAACATTTGCATTTTTCCAGATGCAGGGGATAACTAATCCAAACAACATGCCTGGAATTTAGCTCCCATGTCTGGCAGTGGTGTTGCCTCCATGCTGGCATGGGACCTTTGGCAGCAAGCTGGGACATGCATGCATCCCTGTTTTTGCCTGCCCACTCCTGTTTTCCAGAGAAGCTTCTGGCAAGCAGCTCTCTGGGTGTAGATACCAGCAATCTTTGCAAGTGGATTTTAAAATCTAGAATTGAGCTTTGAAGCTCTGATTTATTTATATACAGTGTGAGGAGCAGAAGTATATTCAGGTGAAATTTTTCAGGGACCAAGGAGATTTGTGGCTTTTTTTACACATGACCATAAGAAAACAAAAACAAAACAAACAAAAAACCCCAAAAAACTCAAACAAAAAAACCCAACCTGAGGTTTTTCTTTTATTTTTCCCATTTTATGCCTGTGCACCATGCTAATGTTTAACCAGGAGGGCAGCTGAAGCAGACTGAAACAAGTGTCTGCAAAGCCATGTTCATATTTTTCAGGTAACACTGATGCATTTTTCTTTCTGGGGGTGGGACTACATCCTGCAGGGCTATGGCACCTGCAGAGGAAAGCACATTTTTTACAGAGAACAGAAGCAAAGGGATCCCACTCCATCTTCTCATTTCAAAGGGCTGCAGTGAAATTCAGATGGGCAAAACCTCCGTTTGGAGCCTTTCACTTTTATCCTGACAGGCGGGCTTGACACCGTGCGAGCACTCCATGTTAAAGATTTCTCCCTATGGTTTTCCCCAGATCCACGTCCTTAATCATGGGCTGCTGCCCTCCACCCTCTGCCTTCAGCTCAGGCCAGACAAGCAGTTGAGGGCATTTCAGAGAGTTGTCAGGTGGATTGGGCTGTGCTAAGTGAAGTGTGCAGGGAGGAGAGCAGGGTAAAGAAAAATACCAGGGCTGTGCGCCAGTTTTTCAGCCTCTGGTAGGGTGACAACCTCACAAGGGCAACGGAGCTAAATGTGGCTAAAACGGATCCTCGGGGGTGGTGACTCTCCACTTGTCATCTACAGCACAGACCTGAACTCAGCCCGGCTGCCTGCAAAGCTGGAGGAGTGTATGCATGGATTAGTGATTACCTTTCCCCTAATAAAAAATTAAAAAAAGGGAGAGCGAAAGGTCCTCCAGCAAGTTATTGCTTTTATATGCTGCACCTCTGTGCACTGAGCTGAGACAGCTTCCTCTGTGCATTCAACTGAAAACAAAGAGGGAGAAGGACAGTGAAAGCAGGATGCATGCCTCCCCGCTGCGGGCTCTCAAACGTGGGTCTCGCTGCGCGGCCTGCCTGCGGGGGGGCACACTGCCCTGGCTGTGGTGGGCTGCAGGGGGCACCCAGCAACCTGCACTCTCCTGCCCACCCTCAAGCACCTCCGCAAGGGGAAGGGTAAAGGATGAGCTGGCATAATTATGCAATAACAAAAAAAACCCAAACAAACAAACAACCATCCCCCACCCTCAAAAATAATTTTTAAAACTCCACCACTTGTGATCGCTCAGGCAATAACTGCAATGAGCATAAACCAGGCTAAAATGGACAGCATTGCAGAACAGTGGTCTGCTGTCTCTAAGGTAAAATGGGTGCACTATCTGCAGTACTATAACAATCTCACTCTTTCACCTCCACTGCTCCACCAGCATGGAGGCGCTTGCACAGACAATGTGTCATCCCTCACTCCCTTCACTTTTAATTCCTCCCCCCACACAAACACCATGAATCTATGCAATTTTCTGTTAATACAAAAATAAGAAAGGAACTAAGCTCTTCCTCAGAAATCTAGACATTAGCATACTTGCCCTAATACTTTAATCCCCATCATTGTTTATAATCGGGCTACACACAAGGTACGCGCAGTGCCGACTGATTTATGCATATATATATATATACAATTTTTTTTTTTGTTTTAATTGAAACGGCAACATTTAGGTTCCACCTTAACAGTGCACCTTAAAAGATTATCTCGGTTATTTCACAGGCACCGAGCCGGCACTAATAGTCCAAGGCAGATATTGAAAAGCAGCACAGGGCCAGGCAGATCTATTAGAAATTCCCATCCACGCGCCTCATACATATTGATTTCTGACACCAAGCAGCAGTGAAAGCCCCCGTGGGAATAATATATTTAGCAGGGTTCGCTGCGAGGAGGTCACAGAGTGCATACAGATTAGCTACAGAGGACCAAGGCACTAGTGTTGGAGCCAAATGCTAGATTTTATATCATTTTAATCTGAACTTTTATAATCCTTTTAGTTCTTCTTTCTCTGGATGGCAGGGAAAAGGCTCCTTCGCACGCATCATGCATCTTTTTCTTTATTCCTCCTATAAATGTGCAAATGCTGTTGTAATGAGGAGGAATGTGCCCTTAGTGTTAGCAGGAAGAGGCACAAATTTGGGTTTATATATAGGTGCATGTGCGTGTGTATATATGCACTGCATATATATATATGTATATATACATGTACATATATATATGTATGCCTGCTTATGGATAATAATGGTCATTTCAGCTGAAGACATCTTTATTTGAAGGCTTCCTTCCATGGGGGGTTGGAGGGGGCATCCGTAAATCTCAGGCTCCAGGTTTAATGTGCAGAAATGAAGAACCACCGTAAGACCTTATTTTATTTTATTTTATTTTATTTTAATCCCAGAGATTAATTGAGCAGAAGTTGCGTTTATACTGTTGAGCCTAGGAAAGCAACAACAACAACAAAAATACCTGTACAGTTTTAGTTCCCGTTCCGCCTATGCTGGTGGCAGGAGATGCCTGCTCATTATGCAGCGAGGTGTTGTGGCTGGCTCAGCCCGCGGGGCCGTGGCTGGCGGGGGGCCGGGGCTGCGGAGGGAAAGGTTGGGGTTGACACACTTCGACACGAGAGGGAAATGCACTCCGACAACAAAGAAAACCAGGAGGTTGCAGCTAAACAGACACAAAAGCATACGGGCGAGAGAAACACGCTGATTCCCACCCCTCACCCCTTTCTTTTTCTCCTTTATTTTTTTTTTAGGAGAAGTTTGCGTCCTTCCCGATAGCCGGTCGATATTCCCACGCTGCTCAAACCCGCCTAAGCGAGGGGCGGATTTTCACTCATCGGCTTAAATAATAAAACCCAAACCGCACCACCTGCGCCGCACCGCGACACGCGTGTCCTCTGTGCCTGTCCCTAGCAGAAAAATCCCTCCTAAAAGCGGTGCGGGACGCGGAGCCCCCGCCGCCCGGGCGCACCGGCTCCGGCTGCTGCAGGGTGAGCCCGGGCCAGTCCTCCCTGGGAGGCCAAAACTCATCTGAGGCTGGTTTTCTAGTTTGCAAAATGGAAGGAAGAAGCAGCTTTGCCGCTCCTGCTGTGCCTCAGGCCAGCAAGGTGCCGTGCCGTGTGCTAGGAGAGGCTGCGGGCGGTGCCTCAGAGACAGGCTTTTTCTCCTTTTTCAGCCCTTTGGACGTTGGTTCCCACCCCCCAGAGGTGCCCCACTGTACCTCAAACGGTGGCGCGGCGCCCGGGAAGAAACCCGTAAGCCTGCAGCCCCAGTAAGAGGCGCTGAGGAAGGGAGTGAGTCAGAAAAGCCCTGGGTGCTGCAATGCTCCCCACGCTTAGGGAGGTACCCCTTCGCCCCCCAGACCTCACCCCTGTGGCGTGGGGCAAGCAGGAGGCGGGTACGGCCTGGGAAGCGGTGGCAGCCGGTGGCTTTGCAGCCGCTCAGGCCGGGATCGCCAGCCCCCAGCCCAAGGAGAGCTGGGGCTTCCTTCCCGCTTGGGCTGCAGGATGCTGGGGAGAGCGTGAAGGGGCGCCCACCTGCCCCCCGGCTGCCTCCCTCCTCCCGGCTGCCCCCTGCACCGCCTCGGGAGGGGGCGCCGGGACCCACCTTTCCCTTGCCGGTTTGCCCACCCGTGGGACACACACCTTTCCCATCCCGGGAACGCCGGCGCAGGGCGGGGGGGGGGAGGCGCAGCACTGCCAGTTTTGTCCGTTTATCGCAGGCGGAAAGGGCCCTCCCCGGCAGCCGAGCAGCCCCGGGCTGGGTTGGGCAGCTTCTGTCAGCGGCGGGGAGACCCCTGGTACTGGCGACTCCGGCCCCGTGTGTCCCCGGGCTCCCGGGTGCCTTTGCGATACTCGGGACCACCTGGCAGCGAGCCGGGTGGCGGCAGATGGGCGGGAGTGTCTAGGACCTAGCCACCCACCTGCATGACACCAAGGTGTGAGGCTGCAGCAGCACAGCCGGGGTGTCCCCCAGGCATCCGGGGTAAGGAGCGGGGTGTTTGGCGCTGTACAGAGCGCCTACCCGCAGGTTTGGTGCAGTGCTGGGTACCACTTTTCCAGTTCATGTGCTGTCCTCATGTACCCTGAGTGCCACCTGCATCGTCACACCCGACTATGTGGTCACTACTCTGGTGTGAATGGCCAGAGCTGGCCGGGGGTTCTCACCAGCAGAAGCACAAAGAACAGCTCAGTCATTCCCACCCAATACCTGAATTTATATCAAATTCAGTCCTTCACATGCATCATGAAGCTGTTTGGAAGGCATTTCTGCATTGAATAGCAAGGTGCAGTAAAGTCGTGTGCACCTTCACAGTTGATTATTGGAATGTAGGATTTATTTCCAAGAGTGGATACTCTGTTCCATTCCTGTTACTTAAAAAGTCCCAGACCAGATCAACACAGGATGGGTCATGCTAATCACTCTGCCTGGCTTAGGGTTTGAGGAGAGGAGTAAAAATTGGTGCCAGCTGAGGAATATCAATGGGAGTTTCCACAAGAAATATAGATACTTCTTGTGGAGCATCTTATGGGAACTTTAGGTTTACTTGTGCGGCTCCAGCAGTCACAGGGGAGGCTGGTGAAACAATTTATGATTTTATTGATCAGCTGCATTCAGCCACTTGTCCGTGTTTTTGAGCAGTCCCAGTCATCCCCATACCCTCCCTCTAGAGGGCAAATAAGCCTCTGGCAGAGAGACATATGTAAGCTTAATCATGTCCAAATGGCTTTGATTTCTTGCCTTCTGCTTTGTACTCCTGGCAGCATGAGCATGTCTTCACCATGATGGACAAACTGTTTTTCCATCTTTTGCTACTGGTACTTAGTTTGTAGTGCAAAAAGATTCTGGTATTTCCATGACAGTTTTAGTAAGCTGAAATCCCAGAGTGCCACTGTCACAGTGCACTAGCCATACGGCCTCTCAAGTTGGCAGAAACAAATGGCTGGCCAAGCCTCCAGGAGGCAATCAAATAAACCAACCTTCCAGAAAAAAAAAATGGCAAATGCCATAAGATTGGATTTTTTTTGTAAATCAATGAGGCTTGTAATGTTGCTCTATGTACATGCTATGTGCCATGGTATGAGGAGATATCTGTTCAGATAATCAGACAAAAAGAGGGCTGACTACCAGCTTATTAACAATAATATTGTATATGGTCCATTGCCTGAACAACATCCACTTCTACATCAGTGTATTTATTCATGCTTCTTATGGTTAGCTTCAATGACTGCAACTGCATCTGAACTGCTAGGCCTGCCCTAGAAGACTTAAAATGTGGTCACCATCCAGTCTACAAGCATCTTCCAAACCTGACGTCTGCTCTGCGGTATTATGAAGTGGATTGAAGCAGCCAATGTGTTCTGTGTTTCTTAAAGGCTGAGCTATGATGAGCGCAACAAACCTGCTTGGTTTGTATCCCTGAGCCATCATTGGATGTTTCATGATGCTTTGCATTTTAATTAAGAATAAGCTTTTCAAATGGTGACACTAGCAAAGACATGTCTTCATCAGATTCAACCTCCCATATCATAAAACTCATCATTTCTTACAAGTTGTGCTTGGTTGACCCAGGTGCTGGTATTTTGCAGAAGAGTTTGGTGGGACCTGTGTCTGGCCCAGTGCCTTAAAGTTTGGAAAATACTAGGCCCATGTTACATCTGCACTGCTGGTGAGGTTATTCAGTTGACCAGTTGCCTAGAGCCAAGTCCCATGTGCAAAATGGGTTCTTTGTCAGAGCTAGAACTTAGCACTTGGGTGCAATGCAAATGTTGCCAAGGACCTCACCTGTCAAATAAAATATTTATAAACCCTTAATTATCTTTGTCAAGATAAAAGATTGGGTTTTATCCTCTGTTGTTTGCTACTGGATACTTTAAATTACAGCTGAAAAAACATATTCATCAACCTTAAAAAACTAGTGGAAAGGGTGCCTGATGCAAAGTGTTTAGGAACGGGTACCGTTACAGAAACCACAGCTTGATCCATATCAATAAGGACACAGTGGAAAACCACATTTTAGGCTTATATACTGCCTCAAATACCTGGTCACACTTTTTGGTTTACCCAGGACTCCAGGTCAGCACCAGTCCATACATTCACCATTCAAACAAGGTTGCTGCTGAGAACTTGGGACCTTATCCCCATCAGATTTTGATTTTTTTTTGTTTATTCATTTTTTAAGATCTTCATCTAAGTGGCAAACAGACCTAGCATACTGAAATGAGGTCATTGCTGGCCCTTGGCCAGTGTCTTCTACACAAGTGCCCTGTTTCCTTTTGTGTCTGGAGGAAACAACTTTGCTCATTCCTACGTTGTAGTTGTCAAACTTTATGCTTTATCTTCCTATCTTGGTGTTCCCCTGGAGCACTCTTTGTTGCTCCTTAGCGAGAACCATGCAAATCCTTGAAGATGGCAGCTGTTTCATCTGAAAGCTTTCTGCCTCTCTGATGGCATGAGCCCTCTGCATTACTTCACTGGCGCCACTCTTGAACTAGAAGCACACTGCAGGAGGTGCCACAGGAGAGTAAAAGCTGATGGTGGTGGGTAGGTGCTGATGGTCAGGAAGCTCCTGATACTCTAGCTGGAAATGGATTCTTACAATGAGAAAATATGTATTCAGACCTGTTACCAGCTGCTGTGCAGGGACACAACTCTGTCAACACCAAGAAACCACTGAGGTCAAAGTGGGATGAGAGGGCTGGGGGCACACAGGGTGGTCTGGAGAGCAGCTGGGGGCAGTCTGGCCAGTATTTGTGCTTGTGAGGTCACTTTTGCTTGTGCAACTGGTAGTCCAGTAGCAGGCACTGGCTTTGGTATGTGCTGGTGAGGTCACTTCTGTGGGAGGAGCTGATAAGTCCTCAAAATACAGAACTGGAGAATGTGGTTCCGAGGTCATTTCTGTCAGCAGCCTTCACATGGGTGGGGCATGTGCTTGTGTGGATGCCTTTCCCTGAGCAACTGATCCAGGACAAGAATATGTGGTTTTGAGGTACCTTCTGTCAGAGCAGCTCATAGGACAGCTGATGGCAGGGGACTGAGATATGAGGTTGTGAAGTCGCTTTTCACTGAACAACTGATTGGCTGATGGCAGGCACGTTCCTGGTGTGTGCGGTTGTGATGTCACTCCTGACAGGACTAACGGGCCACCAGCAGGACTATGGCCCTGCCTGGGGTCCGCGCCAGCTACCTACAGTTGCCGAGCTCTGTTTCTGGCACTGGGGTGGCTCCTAGATCCCTGGGTCAGGTTGGGATGGGTCACTCACCATCTTCACTCCCAATGAGGCTCTCTCGTGGCTGTCATAGCTGGTGCCTCACCATGAACCCAGACATGCTAACAACAAAAAGGTCCCTCCAAATTTTATGTCTTTCTATGCTGTTGTGCTTGGTGTGTGTCCACGTGCCACAATGCACCTTTTCTCCCCTCTCATTTCTTCCTCCTCCCCTAAACTGTTAAAACCCAGGGAGCGATGGGCTGGTTATGGGTGACACATCAGGGCATGCCAGGGCCCTAACACCACAACGCAGTGACTAGACTTGTCACTACCCCTGGGAAAGCTAGGCCAAGAAAAAATAGCAAGAAGTAGGGGGATGGAAACTAACCTTATGCTCTCAGTGGTCTCATCCCAGTGAGGCAGGAATTAATAAATTCTTCTTTGTCTCTTCTGACATGATGCAAGTTTGATGGCTGCTTCCTTAGACCTTGGGTGACTGGTTTTCACTAAGATGGAAAGAATTCCTTCAACACTTGTACCAAGGCAACATTTATTTTCTATCCAGTACTGTAAAATTAATCTCAGATACAAGTGGCCTGAGCTTTTCTGGCTTGTAGATAGGATCTCTTAAGCACCACATTCCTGAAAGATGCTTTTAATTGTTGAGAATAGTCAACATTAACAAAACTGGTCTAGTCACAGCTCCCCACAAGTATATTACAGTCTTTGAGGGGCTGCATGTCTTTTTGTGGGAGTTCTGTGGGGTTTCTGTTGTGATTTTTTTCATTCTTAATTTCTATAGTGCAGACCTGAATATTGTTTGCATAATTTCCAGTTAAATAAAGATATTTTTAAGAAGTAGTCTCTGCTCAGGATTTCTCCCTCTTGAAGAAGTATCAGCAGATACCATCAAAATCCCCCAAACTGATTTTTAATTTCAAGGTCTCAGGATAATCTAGGGGTGTTCCTCCTTGATGCAGACCATTGTGCTGGTCAACACAAATACAACAGCCCAAGTCTCTGCATGTAGGAGAGCAGGCAGTGGAGCAGACAGGGCTCTGTAGGTGCCTCCTCATCAGCCCCTGGCTTTGAAAGGGCTGCACCACAGCTGGATTCACATCTGGCTTAGGCTTAAAAGCATCCACACACATGCCAACTTTCTACTGTTTATACAGCTGAGTTTTAACACACCAAGCTTGTTCTGGGCTTTTGTCTCATCATATGGTAAAAAGCTGAGACTTGTTGGTAGTTCTTTTGGCATGCTACCTCGTAGGCCATGATATCTGAAAATGAGCAGCATTGGTACTGGAGGACTACCCTGTCCACATGGGCATCCCACCCCTTCCAGTTTCAAAGTACCAGTTTGTTTTATATCCATATATTTATATTTGTACATTTAGGTACACCCATACATTTATACATATATATATATATTTTATTGAGCAATTCTAAGAGAGAAAAAGGAAATTTTATTGTGATACAGATATGCACATCATCTTGTCTGTATCAACTACAACTCTACCCTGCGTGTAGTTTCAGCTCAGATTTGAGCAAATAATGGGAAATAGTGAAAGTTAGCTGAAGTGTTGACTGCTGCTCTTGTAGGAAAGAGAACCCAGCACAATGCAACCTGTCCATGGTGGCCTTGGGTGTGCTGGAAAGAGGTGTTTGAGACAGAAAGTAAGGAAAACAAGTGGACTTGATCAAAGGCAAGTACTTTGTTTAAAATGTGAAGCTAGAAGGCTAGAAGTTGGATTAGGAGAGTCAAAGCATAAAATAATATGTCCTTTGTAATTCATAGAAAGAAAAAGAACAGTGATGGACATAAATAAACTGAAAGGTTTGGTAGAAAAGAAATACCATGGAGCTATGGGGGCAAAATGAGAAGGTCTGAAGCGTAAAATGAGATACAAACTGCAAATCACATAACAGGAAAAAAAAATAATGTTCCACAAGTATTTTAGTTACTTCTCATGATGACCAAGAATTGGCCCACTGTTAAATGAGGTGGGAAAGCCAGCAACAGGTGATGTTAAGAAGACAAAAGCACTCCATATATATTTTTTTTTCCTCTAGCTTTACCCAGCTCATCACCAAAGGGTATTTTTTAGGTTGACAGTGTTCATCTCAGCAACCAGGAGGTCAAGTCTGAGGTGGAAGAAGACAGCAGGATATTTTCCACTAGACTGAATCTGAGGGAGCGCACAAAACCAGTCATTTAACTGTCAGCAATTTTTTTGAGAACTGGTGGTGACCAGAGGACATTCCTGAAGCCTGGGAGAAGATAACCAGAGTGCCCATCTTTGAAAAAAGGCAAACTGAGGGGGCCAAGGAGCTATAGACCAGTCAGCCTATTTACTGCATGGAAAAATGCTGGAAGAAATAATCAAGCAAATTTTCGATGATCCTCTAGAATATAGCACGAAGATAAGTAACAGCCAACAGGGATTTGCCAAGAACAAATCATGTCAAACTCACCTTACTTCCTCCTATGACAGGGCAATAAACCTCGTGGAGAGGCAACAAATACCATATAACTTCCCTCAGTGAGGCTTCTGATGCTATCTCATGCTGCACTCTCCTGAAGATGCCATGGGGACATAGACAGGGAGAGGCAGAAAGACGCCCATCATGAGCCGCTGTCCATGTGCCCCATCCCTGTGGTGGGATGCACAGTGTTTTTGTGAAACCCTTTGGGATGGGTGAAGGAGGGCAGAGGTGCTGAGGGAGTCGAGGCAGGGAACCAGCAGGAAGGCAGGGATTCAACATGCTCACAGGCGGTGGTGGGGAGAGCTGGAGAAAAGGTGATGTGGTTCAATAAGGACAAGCACAAACACTGGTTTTAGGTGGGAATAAATGGCACACATCCCAGTTGAAGAACTGCTAGTGAAATAGCAGATCAGCAGGAAAAAAGGATCTGCTTGGGTTGAAGAGCATTGCAAGCTGAACACAAAGCATGGCTGTGGAAAAAGCAAATACCTCATGGGATGAAGCGAGGCAAGGGATCACAGGCGAGTGAGGTTTTCTGCATTGCACAGCACTATCAAAGACTCAGATGGCACTGTCAGCCCAGGTTTGAGCATGACTGTTCAAGAAAGTTATGGATTAATTGGGGAGAGTTCAGCTGGGAGCACTGAGGGTGATTTGCAGTCTGGGGAGCACGTCCTGCGTGGGGGTGTGGAAAGAGCAAGGTTTATTTAAGCTGATGCTTCCCAAATGATGGGTGCAGGAAGATGAGGGGTGCGGTGATGTTCTCCCTGCTGCAGACAGGACCGGGAGCTGTGGCCACATGTCAGGAAGCAACCAGGAGGTTGGAAATGACGGAGATGGGTGGTGAAGGTGCAAAGCACTGGAAGAAAGCATGTGATTTGGGGGAGATGGTGGGTGGCCGCTGTGGGGAAGAGTGGGCTCAGCTGATCCGGCTGGGTGAGCAGACAGGGTGGTCCCTGGGGCTTCTTTCAGCCCTCATTTTGAGGGGGAAGGAACTAGGGAGGGCAGGTGCTTTTGTTTTCCTAAAGTTTTCCCTTCAGCCTGGGCTTTGTGCCACACGAGGATGCTATCCTGAAATCAGAGCACTCTGCTGCTGCCTTGTCAGTGTTCGGGATACTGTTCTGTCAACTTGCTGAAACAAGACTTGCGTTAATCAGCACAATGGGGAGATAATTAATTATTCTCAGTACCTTCTCAATGGAAATGTTAGAAAGGAGGGCTAGACTGTCCCTGCTGCCCCCCTGTAATCCTGTGCCACGGCTGGCTTTATTTGCTCCAAGGGGAAAAGAGGCGCATTTGCTTTCCCGCTGATACGGCGTTAAGCATGCTCACTTCACAGGCGTGTGCAGATGGAAGTGTAATTGCATGGAAGGTGAATTGATTGCAATTAACCTCAGGACTTGGCCTCAGGCTGGGGTGTCCCACCTTCCTCCCTGGGAAGGTGTCATCAGGGGCATAACGCGCTGCTGATGAATACGTATATCATGGCACAAAACACATACATTATGAGAGAAAGTACATAAATCATCTAGGAAAACATGTATTATACTGAAATGATCAAATTATAAATGAAGCACATAAATCATGAGATTACACCGTTGGATTGTATCAGGGACCGTAAATTATATAGTGAAGCCTGAGGTTCACTGAGAGGTTCACCGAATAATGAAATGGGGCTCATATGACTTAAGGAAAATGCTGTTATCTCCATGAAATGCAAACACAAATATCCATCCCGACCTGCGTGTATTTTTGCAACATCTTCTCTCAGAAAGGCTCATAACAATAGGGCCAGTTAAGCACAGTAAGCCCCAAGGAAGCCTTCCCTGCTGAAGCAAACAATGATTACACATTAAAAAGCATGTTCGAAAGATAAATTTGTAAGGAAGATAAAAAGTCTCCAGCAGGGCTGATAGTTGGACGGTGGTGCTGCTCCAAAGGTTGGTCACACGTGAGCAAGCTGAAAAAGCCATGCTGCTAAGTGCAAAAAGTAGGAAGAGTTATTCTGTGAGCAGCCACTTGATTTCCTATTGATGGAGAGCGCAGGGTGCTGAGGCTGGCGGAATGCTCAGGATGGCAGCTGGCAATGAGCTTAGCAAGGCGCTGCCTTGCAGCTGCAGCTAGGCAATTAAAAGTTAACATGAAAAAAATTCACAGAATCACAGAATCTAAGGGGTTGGAAGGGACCTCGAAAGATCATCTAGTCCACCCCCCCTGCCAGAGCAGGGTCATCTAGAGTACATCACACAGGAACGCATCCAGGCGGGTTTTGAATGTCTCCAGTGAAGGAGACTCCACAACCTCTCTGGGCAGCCTGTTCCAGTGCTCTGATTTCAAATCAATTCAAGTCAAATCAATTCCAGTGCTCTGATTCAAATCAATATGCTCTACCATTGGAAGCCAATGGAGTTCAGGGGGAAAAAAAGGAGAAAGCGATATTGAGTGCAGTCATTTTGTACCTGATCTTCTGCCACTTTTTGCTTTTGTTGGTCTATTTTCCTTTCCTTGCCCACTCTCCAAAGTAATTTGTTTTTTAGCCCCCTCCCCCGGGTTGGTTGTTAAAACAGATACAATTCAGCAGAAGAAAGTCCAGTCCAATAAAACACAGACTCCTCAATTATTTTTTCAAAGCTATTATTAACTTTGTTGTTAATTGAATAAGAAGCTGTGAAAGCAACTGGCTACCTTCAGCTGCTGCCAAGATCTTATGTAACAGGACAAGTCAGTATGTTGGGGTTTTTTTCCCCGTTGGCCAGTGTGTGAATGATGTTGGTCCTATGGCATAACTGGGATTTACACCTGTTCCCAGCAGCTGAGCTGGGGTTATGGTCGGCGTGTGGTGTACTAGGGGATTCCTTAGTCATAAACAAAGTGTTTGACCCATTTAATTCCTGCAAGTGTGACCTGGAGCCAACTGAATTTATGTACTGGGAATGGCTGGTTTATGGCTGACCCTGAAGGGGCACTCACTCAACCTATTTCTGGCTGAAGATGCTAATAAGGATGCAGAAGATGTCTGAGTCAGTCAGCAAAACTAACATTGAAGGGAGAATGCCTGAAATGTTTCATAGTACGTAGATATAATTTTTAATTAGCACTGAGCATAGCAGATGCATCACCTGCTAATACGTAGTAGCGAAATCCATTGTCAATAGCAAAACCAGCTTCAAGTTGGATGCTTGGCTCCTGTAAGAGAGTGTTCTCTGCTAATTTATTCTCAGTGAGCTTGGGATGGGAACCCGTGTTTGTATCATGAGAAAATTCACTTTTGAGGAAAGGCTGGGTTTTGGACTGCTAATCCTTGGGAGGGGGAGTGCCGCACTCAGTCTCTTAACCAAAAGAAGTTGGTTAAAAATAAATAAATGGTTGAGCCTGCTGGGTATGAACATAATCATTTTACTATATGATCTATGTGTTTCATTAGTTGAGGTACATATTCCGCTATAATAAATGTGCTTCAGCAAATGATCTATGCATTTCTTTCTGGAATGTATGTGTTTCACTGGAAAAGGTATGTGTTCATCAGCTATGAGTAATGCTCCTAACGGCACCACATTATATTACTTGGCTGGTATCAGCGCAGCATTACACATTGATTCCCTCATGGTCGCGGAGACGCCAATTTGGCAAGACAGCACATATCAGGCCCTGTCAGTCCCATGTGACGATGCTGTGCAGGCTGAAGGGCTCTGGTGCTGAGGGGAGGCGGGAGGGCTTGTGTGCAATGCCTGCCTGCTGAGTGTGCATTAGAGGTGTGAAAAGCAGAGGATGCTGCTGGGGATGCAGCAGCGGAGCAGCTGGATTTTCACCTGCACGCTCTGTCCTCTAGCCCTTGGCTGTCTTTTCCATTCACCCATCAAAGAGTAGGGTGATTTCTTTTGCTTTTCAAGCTCATCCAACATAGTAGCATCCACCCACAGCTCCAGCAGGCCAGCCTCTGCCAGAGTCCCTGCAGAGGTGTTCGCATCGCTGCTCCAAACCTTGAATTCCCTCTTTGTGTTCCTTGGTATCACTGCGGCTTTTTGAAGACAGTCCCTGGCAGCACCCAGGAAACTAAAACTATGCAAACAATTGAGAAAAGGTTTCCTCACTGCTTGATAATCAATCCCCTCCCCCAGTGAGGCTCCTCATTACAGCATTGTTATTCACTTGTAATGACATCGCTTATTATGGCAGAATACATATTAGTCTTGGCCATAGGACTAATGATTTGTATCTGAATCTTCACTTTAAAATCACTTTTCATCAATACATTCATTTTTATACATACAGCTTTATATAATTCGTTACACATATTTCCCTTTACTGACCTATTTTGCTGTACCCTGCATCTATCACTGTAGATGCTATTCTGCTCTTTCAAAAAATCCTGCCTTTTCTACTTTTCTGTTCATTAATATGCTCAGAAGACGTGGTTACTTGTATTTTTGTATTATTTTACAGTTTTCTCACCTCCATCTGAATAGAAATATTGATTCTGGAGAGGATTGTAAAATCTGAATTTATCTCAATTAATCAGGAGCTCTATTGATGTTATGTAATGCCTGTTTTGGTTTACCCAGTATATGTTTTCTGATTAGTTCCACTCGCTTTCGCTCTCAAAAAAAAAAAATAAAAAAATAAAAAAATAAACATTTCATAGTGTGTCATTCAGTAGCAGCAGTTTTTAAGGAAACCATTTCTGATAGAACTAGTTCAGCCCTGAATTAAGGCTGAGTGTAGCTCACGCTCCAAACTGGGTCAGCTGAGAACAGTGAAGACCATTAGGAGACCTGAAGTATCTGTTTTCCATGAGGGAATAAATATTTTGGGCCAGGTCCTCAGCAAGTATAAGTTAGGTCACCGATTTCTAAGCAGCTCCGGATATTGTTGTTATATGCACCTCTCAGTAATGCGCCAGTCACCGAGCAACAGGATCATCATTAAGGGCCTCGTTAAGAGTGGATAATGATAGTTCCTTTTGCCTTCGAATTTGGGAATTGGCAGTGTCATGGATTAGCCTGGTACTTTGGATGCTTTCATCACCCCTCAGCATCTGCGTTGGTGTAGAATCCCTTGTGGGCTCAAGGGAGGGAGAGACTCCCCTGTGCTGGGCTCTGCATGTGGTCCTGACCTGAAGGACCCAAACCAGGGAGGAGAAGGGGGCCAGAAACATGGCCCCAGGGCCAGAGCAACAAGCTAAGGGCTACAGCGGGGTTCCCATGGGGTTTCCCATCACTTTTGCCTACTGCCTGGTGCTGATGCAAGCACTGATGGAGAGGCACTCCTTTGGAGCAAAGGGGGCTCCTTGAAGCCAAACCTCAGGTTCCACCCTTGTCTTCCAGCAGGGCGAGCTCTCCCCTGCCTCTGTGTCAATGTAATTTCTCACTAACTTTTTCCAAACTGGTACATAAGGGAACATCATGGTCATGCCTAAGGGCATCTTCAGGCTCCACATGACAGCTTCAGGACCACAGCTGTACAGCTCAATGCAGGGTGTGAGGGGGAGCAGGACTGAAGGTGAACATTGCAGCTGCTGTCACTGATGGACATACCATGGGTCTGCCACTGGTCTGCAGTGTCCTCCTTTGCCCTCAGAAAGGTGATGGAAGATGCTCTTGCTTCCTCCCCAAAAGCACAGCTCCGTTTATCTCCTCCTTCAGCTTTTTTTCTGTCCTATTTCATTCTGGGCTTGTGGGGCGTGTCAGGATACCTGCCAGATATTTGCTGAATCAGGACTATGACTTGTGTACTGGTTTCTCTGTACTCATTTGCTGACTGTAAATTTTTGTGTAGACTCTGGGACATGCTTTTTTAATTTGCTGCAAATTGCTGTATCCTTTTCAGATGTTTTTGCTACCATAGCATTATGGTTATGAAATGAAGTTCAAAGGATGTTGGTGGGAAGGAGATAGAGTGAAGAATTTTTTTGGCTTGTAAAATGCCAATAGGTTTTGAAAATAAAAATATAAGGGGAGGGGGTAAACAGATTATACAGATGATCAATTTGCAACAGCCGCAGACAGCTGAGTCAGGGCCAGACCAGATTGACTGGAGAGGCACAGTAAAAGTTAAGTGACCACTATCACAGAATCACAGAATCAGTAAGGTTGGAACAGACCACAGTGGGTCATCTGGTCCAACTTCTCTGCCCAAGCAGGGTCATCCTAGAGCACATGGCACAGGACTGTATCCAGATGGTTCTTGAATATCTCCAGTGAGGGAGACTCCACAACCTCTCTGGGCAACCTGTTCCAGTGTGAGGGAACTCACACAGTACAGAAGTTCTTCCTCATGTTCAGGTGGAACTTCCTGTGCATCAGTTTCTGCCCGTTGCCTCTTGTTCTGTCGGTTGGCACCACCCAAAAGAGCCTGGCTAAATCCTCTTGACAGCCACCCTTTA